>RJWK010050018.1:0-16418 GCA_004363435.1 Platanista minor | reverse complement strand
TATAAATTATTTTTGGAAATGTAGATTTTATGCAAAGAGGAAAGGATAATAGGTAATTTTAGTTCTTAATTTTTATTTAATGTAGTATATTGTACCTTTTCCCCCATTAAAAATGAAAATGTTGGGCTTCCCTGGTGGCGCAGTGGTTGAGAGTCCGCCTGCCGATGCAGGGGACGCGGGTTCGTGCCCCAGTCCGGGAAGATCCCACGTGCCACGGAGCAGCTGGGCCCGTGAGCCATGGCCGCTGAGCCTGCGCATCCGGAGGCTGTGCTCCGCAACGGGAGAGACCACAACAGTGAGGCCCGCGTACCGCCAAAAAAAAAAAAAATGTGACACTTAAATTTTCATGTACATATATTAGCAGCTAACAAAGTAAGAGGTTCAGTCAGAATTATTTTACAAAGTAAATATGAATATGTAATCAACACATGTACCACCACGCCAAGAGTTGTTGATAAAAGTAGCTTAAAAAGAGATTTAAAGTGTTGGCTTCCTTTATCCTGAACAAATCTTGGCTCACAGGAAAAAGCATGATAAATTTTAGGCTAACAGCAAACTAAAGGAACTATTATCAAATTCTGAGTATAGATATCCCAATTGTTTTACCCTGAACCTCAAGCAATGAACCTAACTGTAACTTTGTATGGGGACAGATGATTACTAGGCTTATTGTGATCATTTCATAATGTATGCAAATGTCAAGTAACTAATTAGTACACCTGAAACTAACATAATGTTGTATGTCAACTATATTTCAATTTTTAACATATGCAAAAACAAAGCATTTGCCAGTGTGGCGGGGGGGAAGACGCTCAACATTCTCAGCCATTAGGAAAACGCAAACTCAAAACCACAGTGAGATACACTTCACAGAAAACCACAAGGATGCCTACAATGAAAAACACAGACAATAACAAGTGTTGACATGGATGTGGAGAAATTGGAACCCTAATACTTTGCTGGTGAGGATATAAAACTGTGCAGTCACTTCTGAAAGCAGTTTGGCCGTTTCTCAAAATGTTAAACAGAGTTGCCCTCTGACCCGGCAATTCCACTCCTAAGTGTAATACCAGAAAAGAAAACATACATCCCACACTAAAACCTGTGCACGGATGTTCACAGCAGCATTATTCATAACAGCCAAGAAGTGGAAACAACCCAAATTTCCATCAGCTGATGAATGGGTAAACAAAATGTGTAGTTCTGGTCCAAGTCCAAAGGCCTGAGAACCAGGAGTGCTGATGCTGTAAATCCCTGTCTGAGGTGAGGGCAGGAGACCGAGGCCCCAGCTTAGTCATACAGAGAGAGAATTCTCCCTTCCTCTACCATTTTGCTCTTTTCAGATCTTCAACTGATTAGAAGAGGTTTCCCACACACAGGGTGGGGGGTGGGGGGGAAGACAATCTGCTTTACTCAGTCTACTGATTCTAATAATCTCTTCCGGAAACACCCTAACGGACACACCCAGAATGCTTAACCAGATATCTGGGCCTCACACAGCCCCAGTCAAGTTGACACATAAAATTAACCATCACAATATTTCAATAAAGTTATTATTAAAAATATATATTATATATATTATTCTTCAAAATTGTCAAGGTCATGAAAAACAAGGAAAGACTGGGATACACACCAGAGGAAACTATGGAGACATGATGCCTAAACGAAATGTCAGGGTAAATAGTGAAACAGAAAAAGGACATCAGAAAAAGAATGGTACTATCTGAATAAAGTCTGGAGCTTAGTCAATAGTAATACATCTATGTCAATTTCTTGGTTTTGATAAAGATGTAATGATTCTATAAATCATCAACATTAGGGGAAACTAAGTGAAGAGTACATGGGAACTCTCTGTACCATCTTTACAGCTTTGTAAATCTAAAAGTATCCCAAAATAAAATGCTTATTTTTTTTAAGACCACCCCCCCCAAAAAGGGGCATTTTTGTCATTGGTCTTCTGAGTCTTACGTTAGCCACAAACTGAATTCTGAGCATTTTTTCATGTAAAGAACCATGCCTGGTTCTGTGACTGGAAATTCAGCAAACAGTTTTATACAGCATTTAATCCACTGAATACAAGGAACAAATTTTTAAAAATTAATGAAGTTCAAAGATCCAAAATGCTTTCATAAGATTACATTTCTCAACAGCAGCAATGTAAGATAGGTCAAATGCAAAGATTCAAAAATTCTGAGGGAAATTATTTCCAAACCAGAATTATATGCCTAAACAAATCATCAGCCAAGTGTGAAAAACATTTTCAGATAAGCAAGGACTAAAATTTTTTACATTTTAGAAGACTAATCGAAAAGGAAAAGGCAAAACAGTTATTAACTCCAAGGAAAACATGAGATTGTACAACAATGAATTATGTGAGGAATATTTATGCATTCATAAAATACAAATACTGATTATTAAGTTAAATAAAATTGTGATATACTGGAAATACAAAGGAAAGGGAATGGAGAAGAGAAAGTGAACAGAGATTTCTAAAATTTTAAGAAACGAACAGTGGCAGTACCAGAGTAGTATAAATGCCAAGGTCAGTGTAAGAGAAGTTGTGTGAGTAGGTAAGACAGAGGAATGAAAAGCCAAGAAGAGAAGTTTGAGCTTAGTGTGATAGCTCAATGGATTTTGTGAAGAAACATGACAAGCAGTGTTTTGGAAAGCCCCTTCCATTTGTGGCATGTGGAAAGAAGCAAAGCCAACAAGTTATTAACCCATGATCCTGGAGATCTGGTAACAAACATGAAAGAAACTATCAAAGAGGAATTCAGGGGGAAAAAAAAAATCCTCTCTTGGAGCCACTTTTCTCTTTTATAATTAGGAGAAAGTAGGATGTTCAAAAGAAGGTGCTAGGATTAGGAAGTTCCTCTTCTCCAAGACAGGATGACAAACAAATTGTTTTGATTACTAGGAAAATCTCACAAGCATTTCTTTCCACAACCATGTGGAACACCAGTACTCAGGACAATATGTAAGCAACCCTGTGATACAGCCCAATGCATTTCTTTTTTTATTATTATTTTTAAAGTCTTTAACTTTATTTACTTATTTATGTCTGTGTTGGGTGTTCGTTTCTGTGCGAGGGCCATCTCTAGTTGTGGCTAGCGGGGGCCACTCTTCATCGTGGTACACAGGCCTCTCACTATCACGGCCTCTCTTGTTGCGGAGCACAGGCTCCAGACGCGCAGGCTCACCAATTGTGGCTCACGGGCCCAGTTGCTCCGCGGCATGTGGGATCTTCCCAGACCAGGGCTCAAACCCGTGTCCGCTGCATTGGCAGACAGATTCTCAACCACTGCGCCACCAGGGAAGCCCCAGCCCTATGCATCTGTGCATTATGATTTTAGTTGGAGAACAAAACACTTCACCCCATAGGGTTGAACATTTCAAAGGAAAGATTATATAGTATAAACACAACATTCAAGAAAAAGTGTGCTAAACATGTAGACTTTAAAATGTTAAATTGTGATATATTTTTCTCGTTTCTGTGTTCTTCCTCTAGTCCTCCTTCTCCTTAGAAATCCTAAGAGCGTAAGCATACTAAGTAAATAACTATCTTTATGTTACAGTCATCTCTTAAGTAGCACCACTTATAGTCTCAATAGCACTCTTCTGGCTAACTTAAATTTTGTTTACAGATACCAAGAAAATTGCAAAAATCTAACATCTTAAAATAAAAATATTGGCACAATGAAATGTACAGGAAGAAAACTGCCTTCGTTTGAATTTTGTTTTAAAGATTCCAAATAAGTTTCTTTAACGTTAGTAGCCAAACTGGAGAGAGACTGCTAATCCACAGTGGAGTTCTATTTTATTACTTGTATACTTAAAACTTAGCATTACTACTTATTTATCAATAAACATAAATCTGTAAAAATTGGTTTTCTCTGAAGATTTTTAAAAGGCCTCAACACGGACTTCCCTGGTGGTCTAAGTGGGTAAGATTCCGTGCTCCCAATGCAGGGGGCCACCCGGTTTGATCCCCAGTCTGGGAACTAGATCCTGCAACCATGCCACAACTAGGAAGCTTTCGGGAAGGGAGGGGGGTAGGGAGGGAGGAAAGAAGGGGGGAGGGAGGGAGGGAAAGAGGGAGGGAGGGAGGGAGGAATAAATATATATTTTTTAACCGTTAAGCTTTAAAAATAAATAAATAAAATAGAATAAAATGATCTACCAAATATCCTCACCATTGAGGCATCCCTGAAATTTCAGGATACAATGGATAAGAGAATTCTAAGATTTAAAAGCTGGAAAAAACAGGTAATATGCAGAGTATGGAGAATCTATGTGATATAAAACTACTTTCAATGACAACAGATGTTTGAGGACAATGGGGTTAGTCATCTTCAACCCAAAATTAAATTCCAAGCCAAACTATGTATCACATGTGCAGTAATAAATTACCTACGAATTTCATTCCAGAATAGCATAGGAAGTATTAAAAAATATGTAAAAGAAAGGTTGAGTCTGATAAAGTTGATAGCCTCTGCTGTAAGTTGTTATACACTAACACATAAAACTAAAATTAAGAGTCATAACCAAAAAACACAGAAGCCTTCCAACTAGTATATGAAGAACAGTATAATTAGAATATCACCACTCTATAACAACTGTGATTAACGGAACTGCAGGCAATAAGCATCAAATAAATGCCAGTAACATCCAGAAATGAGAGATTATATGTACAACACCACCTATGAAGAAGTTTTTGTCTCTTGTACTTCACTATTCCCCACAGTGGAAGGAGGCAGGACAGGAGGAATGAAGGAAACCACGTCCTCTATTACCAATTCACGAAAAATATGAGGGAGAGAGGAACATGGTTGAACACAGGGGGATATAATCAGCAAAATCCAAACGGTGAGAAACAAAATCCTCAATTCATCAACAACAAAATACCGGGGGTGGGGGGAGAGAGAGATAGGGAGAGACAAAGGGAAGCCTTCATTTATTTTCCCCTAGGGCCACCCAACTGATTTGGCACCATATACTGAAAAGAACACCCCTTCTCCACTACACTGCAAAGGCACCTTCATCAAATATCAAGTTGTACTATATATGAGGGTCTGTTCTGGCTTTTCTATTCTGTTCCACTGGTTTATTTCACAATCCACTTCTCTGTACTACCCTACATTAATTACTGTAGCCATACAAGTGTCTTAATATTGAAGGATATAAACCTCTAACATTTTTGTTCTTCAAGACTGACTTTATCAATGGTTCTCAAACTTTTTGGTCTCAAGATCTTTTTCTTTTATTTATTTATTTAGGCTGCGTTGGGTCTTTGTTGCTGGGCGCGGGCTTTCTCTAGTTGCAGTGAGTGAGGGCTACCCTTCATTGTGGTGCGTGGGCCTCTCATTGTGGTGGCCTCCCTTGTTGCAGAGCGCGGGCTCTAGGGTGCTTGGACTTCACTAGTTGTGGCATGCGGGCTCAGCAGCTGTGGCTCACGGGCTCCAGAGCGCAGGCTCAGCAGCTGTGGCGCACGGGCTTATTTAGTTGCTCCACGGCACGTGGGATCCTCCCAGACCAGGGCTCAAACCCGTGACCCCTGCACTGGCAGGCGGACTCATAACCACTGCGCCACCAGAGAAGCCCCCTCAAGATCTCTTTAATTTCCTAAAACTTATTGGGAACCTCAATGAACTTCTGCCTTTGTGGGTTACATCTATCAATATTTACCATGATAGAAATTAAAACTAAAAATTTAACATTAATTTAAAACAAAAATAAACATATTAGCAAATACTTGTTATTAATAATTACTATATCCCCCCCAAAATTAATGAGAACAGTGGCGTTATATTACATTTTTGCAATTCTCTTCAATGTCTGGCTTAATAGACAACTAGGTTTTCACATAAGTAACTAGTTTACTTCATTTTCAAAGAACATCCATCAAATACTCATGTCTCAACCACAGTTCATCTCTCAGTGGTTATTTCAGGCAAAAATGGTGTTCCATGAAAAAGTAGCTAGTTTAGCTCATATTTCAAACAAGCCCATGAGTTTTTTCTCAAAATGATCATCACACTTTCACATGCAGCAGAAATGATTTATGCATACTTCCCATTTCAGCACATGGAACATTAAAAAGATGTGTAATCTCTTTTTTTTCTTCCAGTTTTATTGAGGTATAATTGACACAGAGCACCATATAAGTTTAAGGGGTACAGCATAATGATTTGACTTACATACATCGGAAAATGAAGATGCGTAATCTCTTGAAATAAGGGAGAGGTGATGGTTGCACAATGTTGTCAGTATACTGAATTTTTTATACTGAATGCCACTGAATTGTACCCTGTATACTGTACAGTGGTTAACATGTTGTGTGAATTTTTCCTCAATTTTTTAAAAAAGGCATTAGAGACGTATTAAAATTAATAAATTGCACTGTTTGCCAAGAACATTCTTAAGCGGAACTTGTCTTTTTTTTCTTTTCTTTTTTTATGCGGTACGCGGGCCTCTCACTGTTGTGGCCTCTCCCATTGCGGAGCACAGGCTCCGGACGCGCAGGCTCAGCGGCCGAGGCTCACGGGCCTAGCTGCTCCGCGGCATGTGGGATCTTCCCGGACCGGGGCACAAACCCGTGTTCCCTGCATCGGCAGGCAGACTCTCAACCACTGCGCTACCAGGGAAGCCCTTTTCTTTTCTTTTTAATTGCAAATGCATACAATACAGTGACGAATATAGCACAGTTTGGTGACACTGACGTGATTCCTGCTGACTTGGTGCCAGCAGTTTACCCACCATTGCTTTTGCACATGATTTTGTTTTTGCAAAATCAACACGGAGAAAAGGAAAATAACATCTTACTGTTATTATGAGAATAGTTTTGATTTCACAAAGGCCCTCTTGAATGGGTCTATGGGGACATCCAGAAGTACACAAACCATGTTTTGACATGTTCTTGGTCCTTTCGATTCCCAGAGATTTTGGACTCAGCTTCTCAATTTACACACACATACACAGACACACACACATACATACACAACCCTGCTAAGCTTTTCTTTGGAATTACATTGAATCTTTGGATCAATTTGGGAAAAACAGACTTATTATCATTTATTTACTTAATCTTTAATTCCTTTAGCAATACTCCGTAGTTTCTGTGTGGAGTTTTTACACATCTTTCCCTTTTTTTAGACATCTTTTATTTTTTTTAATTTATTTTTATCTTATTTTTGGCTGTGTTGGGGCTTCGTTGCGGCATGCGAGCTTCTCATTGAGGTGGCTTCTCTTGTTGCGGAGCACAGGCTCTAGGCATGTGGGCTTCAGTAGTTGTGGGACGCAGGCTCAGTAGTTGTGGTGCATGGGCTTAGTTGCTCCGCGGCATATGGGATCTTTCTGGACCAGGGCTCGAACCCGTGTCCCCTGCGTTGGCAGGCGGATCCTTAACCACTGTGCCACCAGTGAAGCCCTAGACATCTTTCTTTAGATTTATTCCTAGGTGTTTGATATTGTTTGATGATACTGTAAATAGTATCTTTTTAAACAATTTTCTAACTGACCTCTCTTCACACCATATGCATAAAACAGACCTAAATATAAAAGGTGGAACAGTAAAACTTCAAGAAAACATAGAAGAATATCTTCATGATCTTAATTAAGAAATCTCTGCCCATTATAAGACCGTGACACTTGGACTGGTTTTTGAATGAGCACTCTTTCTGAGTAACAAAATATTCTTTTTTTGGTTTTTTGTTTGTTTGTTTTTCACAGCTTGCGGGATCTTAAGTCCTGTCCCATCCCCCCTCCCCCCGTCCCCCCCCCAAGTGAAAGCATCGAGTCCTAACCACTGGACTGCCAGGGAGTTACCCAAAGTATTCTTACTCTAGATTCATTCTGCTCCTTCATATATATCAAACCTATCAGGCATGTCTATTAATGTCTCAAGAATGGAATTTTTCCAGCCTTTATTTAACTGTCCTCCTCCCCTCCTCCTGCTGTTCCATCATTCATTTTCCTACCAAATTTCTCACATATTTAAAAACAAACCAACCAACCTAGAAAGAGCAAAGATGACAATAGCAGCACTGAAGAATAAGCACTGCTTAATGACAGGAAGCTGCACACAAGGAATGTAGCTCCTCTGCCATTCTGAGTAAACTCCAACAATGTGGAGCCCAAATCCAAAGAAAGCACATAAGATTAGGAATGAAAATGCACTGAAGATACACCAAAATGTCAGTGCTGCTGGGTGGAGGGATTACAGTGGTGTGTCTTTTTTGTGTATTTTTCCCATTTCAACAATAAATTATAATTCTTCCATTATCATAAAATAAACAATAAAAGTTTACTTTTGAATTTTAATATGCAGTGATGTTGAGGAAACTGCAAAATGGGCATTTTCATAATATACTGTGGTGGGAATATAAACCTACAGAATAATTCTTGAAGGAAACAGCATTTTGCAACAAAAACATTTGGAAAATGTACCCCTAAATTAGAAACAGGTCTACTATCAAATGGTAACAGTAGCTAATATTTCTATTGTACTTTACTACTACTGGGGAAGGGAGAATAAAGATGAGTTTAGTTTTTAGTAGATTCCCATCTATTCTGTCTTCATAAAAACCAGCCAAGTTGTCACGCAAGGCAGGGGATTAAAATGGATGCAAAACGGCATTTTCTCTCTCTAATGTCCAAATGTACAAACTTTTAAATAATACTTTTTCCATTATATATCTAATGTGCTTTCATTTCAGAGAAAGTAGAAATATAGAAAAGCATAAATATGAAAGTTGTGTGCATTTTCTGATAGTAGTGCAATCCTGAAATCTGTCGAATACCAAGTTCCTACTTACATTTGTGATGCTGACTCCTATCTATGAATGAAAATGACCTCATTTATTTGCAAAAAAATCTTTAACTAAAAAAATAAAACAAAACAATTCTGCAATAAACATAGCAGTATATATATTTCTATACACTTGCATGAGAACCTCTGTTAGATAAAATCAAAAAAGTGAAATTGCTGGGTCAAAGGATATCACACATTAAAGTCTGATTTCTCTGATTATATTAACATTCGAATATAGAAGAGTTACCTATTTCCCCACCCTCATCAACACTGAGTGTTAAGACAAGAACTTCAGTATTCCATCCCCCAAATACCTCTTGTTGGCTACAAACTTTTCCGTTTCTCCCTTTCTCATGGTTGCTATATATGGTTTATAAATTCATTTTGTTTGGTGACAAATAATATGTACACAAAACAGATTTCCTATCCTCTGCTTAGCCCTCCATGTGAAAGCTTGATGTTGACTCTGAGTTACTCTCCCTCAGAGTCCTAAGCAACCTGTGATTCCATGTATCAATCTTCAATTTTCATGAAAAAAGAAAGGCATACAATCTAAAACTTCATTTAAGGTCAGCAGTAATTGAGAGGAGATTATTCTACTATCTGTTGATAACTTTTATTTCCTTAACAAACAAAAATTTAAAAAATGGAAACTATGCAAGCTTCCGAGTCTAACTGGCTATTAAGTACTGTGCTCCACAGCAGGCAGGAAAAAGGAAAAAAAGGACATACTAAGGAGCTTCTAGAATCTCACACTCTAAGATGATGTCTGACTTGAAGAACCTAAAAATTATACATATGAAGAACCTATGAAGTTATACACAAAACCCAAGATTTCTAACCCGCTAAAGATACTTTTTCAACTGAATTAAGAAAGCTCCTCATTTTGGAGGGCAGGAGACAATGTAGAAGCAACATGGCATCACTTAAACCAAGAAAAGTTCACGACAAACTGTGGTTGCAGCCAGTCTTCCATGAAGCAACAATGGAGATTATGGTGATGATGATGATCATACTCTGGAATCCTAACCTAAAAACGGAAGGCTTTCTCTGAAGCACACTGCCATCAAGAGACTGCTTAAACACTATGTGCACCTATGTCTTCAAGACCTATTCTACTACTGACACTAAATTTAGGTTCTGGAAGAGTTTCTTTGGACTTTGTTGAGGTTAAATAATGAGGTAGACAGGACGCTCACCAGTTATGCTCTGAGCAAGGGCCAGGTCTAACGACATGGATGTAATGGTTTCTCTATCACCACTCACTCCTTGTAATAAGATTTGGAGATCAAATCATCCAGTCCAAAATCCCTTACTATAGAATACATTGAGGCCAATAATCAAGAGGTACCTAAGGAAATGCTTTTAAGACACAATGAAGCATAACTTCCAAGGCTGTAATCCAGATCCCGAAGTTGGCAAGTAGGAAAAGATTGGCTCTGTTTAAATATGACTAACTAGCTACACCAGAGACAGGGAAGAGGTATTAATCACTACACATACAATGCTGTAACTAGCAGCTTTTAAAAAGTCAAGCTTTGTGTGTTCAAGATGAAGGAAAAATGACACTGGACAATATATAAGACACATCCATAAACTTAAGCACCCAATCAAGTAGGCAGTTCCCAGTCGCTATTTATATCTCTAACACTGTAAAATAGTATACTTTGTATGCTTAACTCAGTTTTTAATTTAGTTCTGCCCATTTGACTTGAGTAAATAGAAAAATTATGTGGAAAAAATAGAAAATCAAAGAGCCTATCTATTCAACAAGCTTCTAAATAGCTGTCTTTCTGTCTCTGATGCTTTTTAACACTTAGAGTCATGTATATATCATAATATTGTATATTTGCAGCCACATGATCTGAGAGTTCAAGACCTGAATCTGCACTTTAAAAGCCATGAGACTGAAAAGTTATTTAACCTTTTTGTGTTTCAGTTTCCTCATCTGTAGAATGAGGATAAAAACAGGACCTACATTACAAAGTCATTGGGAAGATCAAATAAAATACATGTAAAGTAACTGAAATAACACCTATCATAAAGGTTCAATAAATGTTAGAGTTTTTAAAAGCCAAGTTCAATAAACATGGGCTCTATATAACTGAACACAGTATTCTATACACACACACACACACACACACACACACAAAGTGACAGGTCTAGCACCTGGCATAACAATAAATTTTATACTGCTTTATATCCCACGCAGCATATAATCTATTATTAATAACCTAAGGCACTGTGCAAGAAGCATGCTGTCTCTCCCCTTCACCCCAAAAAGTGTTCCAAAGGAATTCTCACGTTCAAATCCTATCTATCCTAACAAGATAGATACAAACAAATCCTCAACGAGAGGTGAATCACTAACTCTACCCAGAGAAGTCCTGGTCCTATTCATTCCCTTCCAATGAAATCAGAAGGAAGGAAGAGTTGCCTCCCTGCCACTTTGGGAAGCTTGTAGCACCCAGTTAGTGTTATAGCTCACAAACTACAAAGGACCTCAGGAATGCCTCAGTCAGGTTTTCTCCTCTGTTCCATACAGCACCAAGGAAATTCTGGGCACTTAATAATGCCCCTAAGAATAAAAAGCCAGTATTCATCAAATTACCCCTCTTTGCTGCCAAAGAACAATGGGACTTCAGTAATTTTCTCCTGTTAAAGCACAGATAAATAGGGCATGACTTCAACGTTAGCAAAATGTCAAGATCACTCCAACGTGCACTTGTTCTACATCAGCATGAAGGCTGGTTAGCACAGCTTTGTGCTTTGGCTGCAGACTGCCCCTAAATCCATTCAGCTGTTTGAAAATGAGAGCCATAAATGAGAAAATATGCCTCCACACTATTCCCTCTCAACTTGGAGAACAAAAAAATTAAAAACACAAATGCTTCAAATGTCTATATCTCTTCCTCATAATTCAAAACAATTGCCACCAGGTAAACTCCTTAAGTTTACAAGCTGGGGAACCTTGTCTTATTTATCAAGCAGTTAGCAAGTTCCCTAACTGAGAATATACTCAGGAAATGTGTTCAACATGATACATAGAATGATCGTATATTCTATGTAATTTCTATGTTCAACAAAGGGGTGTCTTGACAATTACAGTTCAATATACTCTCAGTCCTTATGAAACATGAAAAATACTTCACTAGTTTTTCCATTCCAAGCAATCTGTTAAAGGAAACCAACATTACTTATAAACAGATTCCAAGCTATCAGGAGGGTAAATTAAAAATATACTTGCGTGTTTTGGATACATTTTAAAAACCATTTGTCAGATTCTTGTTCTGGCAAGAGTCTTATGACTGGCCACATAACTTCTTGAGCTTAAAATGAATCTTTAAATTCTAGCTTCTTCCAATTAAATGATAAATGCATATGGCTCTTCAGCATTTATTAGTTACCTATATCTTTAAAACAATTACAAAATACGTTTGCATGTTTCATCTCTTTGAGCAAAAATTAACTTACTTTCCTCTTTCTTGAAATACCCCTATTTTTAGGTTAAATACTATTCCCACATTATCTGGCCTGATTATCTTTTCTAACACAGGACCCTAAGTCACACAGAACATACTAACTCTAGCCAATCTAAACATGGTGTCCCCATTTTTACATACTTCCTTGAATTTGATTATTTTCTAGTTATCAATATACAATAGAATTTTTCTACAACAACAAAAATCTAATATTCTGTTGTAGTTGTTGTATCATAATTCATTTAACCAATTCCCTACTAACGGACATTTACTTTCAATTTTATACTACTAAAGGCAATTCTGAAACAAAAATAAATAAAAAATAAACACAGTGTCCCCTAAAAAACCTAAATAAAGCAATGATATGATGTTAACTACTGAGGAGGATCAAGTTATCTCTGAAAAGATTTGGAAAAAGGGGATTCTGGTATCTCTGTGATACACTTCCTGCCTTAGAAGATCTGTGTCCATTTCTGAAAAGAGAAGTATAAGAATACACAAAGGTCCGGGGAGTTGGGGCATGTGTGTTTGTGTTACAAGACCAAACTGGAGCTTCAGGAAGTCTCCAAACATGTCTGAGCCCAAAAAAGACAGATTAGATACAATACCGACATCCAGGGCTAAAGAAGAGGGGCCAATTTTTTTTTAAATAAACAGTTAATACATTTTATTTCGATATATATAAACAGTTTTTAAGACAATAATAACTACTGAAGAGTTGAATAAAAGAAGATTGTGAACAACAGTTGAAGGAATTTCTTTAACGTTAGGGGACAAAAACACTGCATCCTGGACACAGGCTGTTCCCTGCACACACCCATGCTTACCTATTCCCTTTACCTGAAATATGACCCCCAATCTCTCGAAGGCTGAATAAATGCCAACTCCTTCTGAAGTTTTTGAGTTCAAACATTTTGTTATACCTCCAAAATGCACCTATTACAGACAGCACTCAGAAAGAGCTCAATTGTATCTATGCTTAAATCTTACCACTACCGGATCCAAAAGACCACCACCATTCTCCCAAAACTACAAACCAGGGATTGGATTTCACTTTTACATCCCACGATTGCACAGATCAGATACAAGTGAGTAATAATGAATATAAAGTTTTCATCCCAGAGGACCTCAAAAATAAATAAATCAATCAAAAGCCTTCTATCCTACAAGGTCAAGTGACAAGTGCCAGGGAACCAGATCTTGGGTTCTAGTTCTTGGACTCCAATGACTATATTACTTTTTGGGAATCTGGAGAAGATCAGCAAAGATACCCAAAATGGTATCTGCTGGACACTGTTCTGCAAGATGCTAATACATACTTAAATAAATTGGAAAAGTCTGGATTAAAACAAAGCTAACATGGTTACTTTACTGCAGAACATTTGCAGGGCTTTAAAATGCTAATATACACTATAAATTTCCAAGATAAGATTATATAATGAAGGCTTGAGTGAACTAATTTGAGCAAGATTGTTGGGGAGAGTTTGGAAAATGCTTCAAAAAGGTTGTTTTAGTTTGTTTTTCCCAATTGTGACAACATTACTGAGTACTTCAGATCAACTTCTAAAAAGTTCTTACCTGATATGTGTTGCAGGCAGAGATTCGTATTGGCGTGACAAAAAGAGCTCCCTATGTTTCAACTGATGTTTCTGTTTATCGGTCAAGTCAGCCTCAATTGTTGTTTCAGATTCTTCCTCAATTTCTTCTACACAAATAAAATTCAAAAAATGCATTATTACAAAGTACATTACCTATTTAGTTATTAAGATAGATTGAATCAGCCTTTCATTCAATATTTTTTTCAAACGAATTGATTTTAAATTTACACATTTAACTTGTCATTTGAATTACAACCATAAAATTAAGTTAGCCAGGCCTCAACGAAAGAACTCCAATTTTAAGATGGCAGATGGAACATATACATCTATCTCCTCTTCCCCCATGAAACTACACCAAAATATCAATGAAAATGTATTAACATTTCAATGACAATAAAAAAATGAAGCAACAATGGAAGAAAGATTTTCAACAACAACAAACAAAGATGGAAAGTAGATGAAAAAAAAAGGAAAAGTACACGCTTAGTCAAGAGAAGGAAGTGACAATCTATGTGCATACAGAGAGGGATGCCATGGAGAAAGTGGGCACAGGGCATGTACTGACTTGTCCCTTGAAGCTACCAAGTATTATGAGAAAGAAAGTAGGGTGACAGCAAAAAAGCAGGAAAAAGGGATTGAAAGTCTATCTATAACACAATAACTTAATCCCAGAATACTCCAGTTAAAAAGAGTACAATCAGGGCTTCCCTGGTGGAGCAGTGGTTGAGAGTCCGCCTGCCGATGCAGGGGACACGGGTTCGTGCCCCGGTCCGGGAAGATCCCACATGCCGCGGAGAGGCTGGGCCCGTGAGCCATGGCCGCTGAGCCTGCGCGTCCGGAGCCTGTGCTCCGCAACGTGAGAGGCCACAACAGTGGGAGGCCCACGTACCGCAAAAAAAAAAAAAAAAGAGTACAATCAGAAACAAATAGTATAACACAGTTCAAATCTGATAACACAAATAAAAAACTAATAGAAGGGTTAGAGGATAATGCTAATGAAATCTCCTAGAAATTAAAACAAAGAGATAACTGAAAACCAAAAGATTAAAATATTAAAGAAGAATGCGTGAGGTCCAACATCCCACTAACAAAAGTTCCAGAAAGAAACAAGAGAGAAAACAGATGCTTTTACCTCTTTGTTTATTTTGGGGGGGAGGATGAGGGAAGACCTATCAAAGAGATGATTCAAGAAAATTCCCCCTTACTAAGTGTCCAGTGAGACTGAGTGTCCCGATTGAATTCCTGTCATACTTAACTTTTTTTTCAAGTGACAGCATGAGAAGATTGCAACCATTTACACGAAAGAAGTGTAGGCACAAGCAAAGCAACCAGAATCCGAGTGGAATCACAGATGAACAGCAACACTGTGTGCTAAGACAGCACAGCAATGCCATCCAAGAGGAAAAATGACATTCAACCTAGAATTGCATAGTCAACTATCAAGTCTGAAAAGAGAATAAGGACAAACTTTTTGCATTCATTCAACCAAGATTTACAGTTCACCCTTGAACAATGTGAGTTTGAACTGCACGGGTCCACTTATACGTGAATTTTTTCAATAAATACAGTACATTGGAAAAATTTTCTGGAGGTCTGCAACAATTTGAAAAAATTCACAGATGCGGACTTCCTGCCTGTCCAATAGTTAAGACTTTGCGCTTCCAATGGAGGGGGCACGGGTTCGAACTCTGGTCAAGGAACTGACATCCCACATGCTACACAGCCAAAAAACAAACAACAAAAAACAAAAAAAATAAAGGAAGAAAATTCACAGATGAACCACGTAGATTACAAATATCAAAAAAATTAAGAAAAAGGTATGTTGGGACTTCCCTGGTGGCACAGTGGTTAAGAATCCACCTGCCAATGCAGGGGACACGGGTTCAGTCTCTGGTCCGGGAAGATCCCACATGCCGCAGAGCAGCTAAGCCTGTGCACCACAACTACTGAGCATGTGCTCTAGAGCCCGCGAGCCACAACTACTGAAGCCCACATGCCTAGAGCCCATGATCTGCACAAGAGAAGCCCCCACAATGAGAAGCCCGCGCACCGCAAGGAAGAGTAGCCCCTGCTTGCCACAACTAGAGAAAGCCCAAGCACAGCAACGAAGACCCAATGCAGCCAAAAACAAATAAATATTTAAAAAAAGGGATTTTTCACTTAAGTGTTTATTAAAAAAAAGGTATGTCACGAATTCATAAAATATGTGGATACTAGTCTATCCTTATATAGGCATAAGGTGAATGATATGTAATAAAAACTACTGTGTTAGTTTTCTTACTGTTTTATAACTTTCCTTTCAAAGAATTACATTACCATTCATTATATTATATTGCCTCTAGTAACTGGAAAACCTGCTTATCAGCATATTATCACAGGTAGGTGGGGTTTTTAAAAATTGTATCAATGTTTCCAATAGTGTATTATGAATATAACTATATTCATACCATAAAGAATCATATTGCTGGGTTTCCTTGGTGGCATGGTGGTTGAGAATCCGCCTGCCAATGGAGGGGACA
Organism: Platanista minor; assembly: GCA_004363435.1. Taxonomy (NCBI): domain Eukaryota; kingdom Metazoa; phylum Chordata; class Mammalia; order Artiodactyla; family Platanistidae; genus Platanista; species Platanista minor. Next base: position 10 of record RJWK010050018.1, on the reverse strand, counting down.
TGGGTTCGAG
>RJWK010050017.1:0-16413 GCA_004363435.1 Platanista minor | reverse complement strand
CAGCCAAATATATATATATAAATGAATAAATTTAAAAAAAAGGGAAGTGAGAACTTTATAAATTGTTTTCCTTTGTGACACAGGCCACCAACAAAATATATTCAATAAAGATACCTGTTCCCAATATCTTATGCTTATAACAAGGAAAAGCTACTTCTTTCCTTAGTACTCATATATTTTCCATTTAACTGTGCCGCTAGAACATTTCTTCCACCACTCCCCCCTCCTCCTCCTCCACTCTTCTGTTACCACAACTAGCTCCTACTCATCTTTCAGATTTTAGCTTCAACAGTACTTCCTCAGGGACCCTCCAATGACTCCTCAATTAAGTATGGTTACCCTTACTGACATTTGACATTTGATCCCACATCACCTTATACTTTCCATGCCATAACTCTAATCTCATTCTGTGTTTCATGACTATTTGCCATGCTAGACAGTAAGATTTATTAAGACAGAAACCATGCCTGGTTTAATCATTGATTTACTTCCTAGTACCTAGCATGGAGTAAGCTCTCCATAATAGTATAATATAATAATAATTGCAAATAATGAGTCTTTGCTCCATAATAGTTGCTGAATAAATAAAAAATAAATGAATGTTGTTCCAGGTGGAGGAATCAACCATACATAAAGGAATGGGGTGATGAGACAGAGAGCCATGACATATTAGAACAAAAGAGAGTTCAGGATGACTCAAGGAGGAGGGGGTTGAGAAATAAGACGGGGAAGTTAGATGGAAATCTGATCAATTATGAAGGCTTGTAAGTCATATTAAAGAATTTAGATTTTATCCCAATGGCAGTGACAAAATATTGCATTTTTTTAAGTAAAGGGATGTCATAATCATATTGTTAAGATTATGATTTAATTGAATTTTGAACGTAAACTGGTGCAGGGCAAGGATGGAGATGTAGTGAACAGATGGGTACCTATTTCAGCAAGTCAGAGAAGACTGTCACCTTGCTCAGGTTGGTGGCATTTGGGATGGAGAATGAGTGTATTTGAAAATATTTAGGAGGTAAAAGAGATCCTTATTTGGTGATTTGATGGGTGGGTGATGGCAAAGTAGTCCAGGGTAACTGGCAGGTTTCCATCCAAAGTGGACGAATAGAGAACATTGGAAGAGAAGCAGGTTTGTGTTTGGTGGGGAAAGTGAAGCTTCATACTTCTTACTCTAAGATTTTGGAAATAATGTATTCTAACCAAGTACTAGTGCAAAAGAAGGAAATACCTAAATTCAAAGTCTCTTTGTAACCTGGGACATCTGAAACTTCTAATGAAAGCTCCTAGTAGGTTTTATTTGGATTATTCAAAATTCTTCATGCAAGAAATATATTGAAATTCATTGACATTATGGAAATAAAAAGATAAAGAATTTGCCAGCTTTTTTATAAACTATGAGATGGGAGAAAATCAAGGTCCTAAAGTTGACTCTTTTATATTGTTGATGTGAGAGTGGAAACAGTTGATGTAGTTCAAAAGACCACTCCAGAACTTTCCCGTCAGTATGATGATGGCTGTAATAATGTACTTAAGTGGATGCTTGGGAATTCTAATTCACTGATAAGTTGAATGTCCTCTAATGGAAACTCATGGATCATTCATGGTAGTTTCACTGGCGAGAGCTGTGTCTGCTCATGACGTGAGAATAATGGCTGAAAAAGAAAATTTAGATATTTTTGTCCACATGAACAGGTAGTTTGATTTACTTTCTCCTGCTGAATTGATTGACTGAGCCCCACGTGGACACAATTGTGCTAATTATGATAGGCAACTCTCTCATCTAGAATGCATCCCAAACCAAGGAACAGGGTATAACCGAGAAGGTTGATGTACTATGAATTTTGAAATGAAGAAATATTAATTTTCAGATTCTCTTCTCTTTTTGTTTTCCTTGATCTTATTCTACATATCCAACCCTTTATGCTTAGAACTATCAGAATTAAGAGGTTCACATGACTTTTAAGAAATAGTTCAGATTACTGCTCAGTAGGACCGTCCTTTAAAATGTTATGAGTCTCAAGAGAAACACTTCTACCCAAATTTCCAGTTTTAGACCAAGTCAAATGAACAGCCTAAACTAAACTAAAAACATAACTGGCAAACCCTCAAGTCTGGATCTCTCTGTGTTTCAGGGAGATCCTCAGACAAGAGAGGAAAATGCAAAACTAGACGGATAATCTATATTTTCTGTTATTTTTCTATTAATAGGTAATAGTTGTGAAAGTAGTCTACGCATGACTGGGAAAGAGAATGAAAACCCTGTTTTGAAAGTGTTTCTTTAAAAAGATTCAAATCTAAATTTTACGATATCATTGTCCTCTCAGCCACCAATACAGTGTTGTATATGTAGTGGGTGCTTAATCAGTACTTAATGATACTATGAAATACACACTTTCCAGGGGAGTTCTCGTTCATCTCTAAAGAGTTTTCAGATCATCCTGAATTGCTCAAGAAAGATCCTAAGGGCACAAAGGAATGCATTAAATATTTTTTAAACACCAGTTTAAAAAAAAACAACAACACTCAACACACAAAATTTTGGTTAAACAAAGGCATTTAAAATAATTCTTAAGGATCTGCTCTAACAAACTAAGAACTGGGATATAGGAATGCATTTTATAGAGAATTACACAACTTTATTTATGGATGTGTTCCATATCTCAATATATGTAAATGCAGCCTCGGTTTAAAAAGAACAAAGTTTTCCGTCGCCAGAGGTTTTCCAATCATAAGCATTCAAATGCATGGAACACATTTTTTTTTTTCTTAAAAAATACAGTTTGGCAGATAGCCTCAGAAGTATTTTAGCCTAAAAAAGATGTTTGCTGGCTTACATGGTGTGACTAAGGCCATCCTCCCGGCTTTGGCTCCCTCCTCCTTTTGTACAATATCTCTATGATCTATGAACTCTGCAGCAAAGGCAAATATTATAAACACTACCAGCATCATCACCTTCCCCATGATCATTTTAATAATGGAGTTAACCTTATTTGAGCTTCTTTAAAATCTACCACCATTAAACTGTTTTCCACTAAATCTATGGCATAATTCTCTTTAGTTCTGGACAAGTGAGCCAACAAGGAAAATCCTTGTTATTTGGGGGATAAGGGAGTGAGAGGAAGAGGTAGAAAATGAGCAAGACTCAGAGGCTAACCCCAGGAAGCAGCAGCAGCTAAATAGCACTCTTTCTCTGCTCTCTCTCCTGCATCATGTTGCCTCCACGTGGGTCACTATGCTGCTACATATTGACCTCACTCAATACTTACCAGACAGTAGGAGGGTGAGTGAAGTATAGCCCCTAGATAAGGCTAAATGCTTATAGTTTTTCTCTTGTTCCAGTTGCTTAGGTCGAACCCCTTGGACTAATGCTTGATCCTTCTCTGTTTGCACATCCCATCTGTGGCAGCACATGTTTTTGGAATTATCTTCAAAATAAAATTAGGACCAATCACTTTTGCCCATCTACAGCCCTGATGTAAGCCACTGTTACAGTTCATTTACATCATTGCAATAGCCTCTTAACTGATCTCTCTGCTTCTACCCTTGGCCCAATACTAAATTCTCAACAAAATAGCTGAGTGATCCTTTTAAAATGTAAGTCAGATAGATGTTCGTCAGATCATGTTGCTCCTTTGCTCAAAATCCTCCAATGGTTCCCTATTTCATTCAGGGTCAAAGTCATTTTAATGACCTACAAAGGCCTCCATGATCTGCCACCTTTTCCCCTCCTCCCCCTACCTCATCACACCTCTTTCCAACCTCATTCTTAGCCAACTTCACTGACCTCCTTGTCTTGGCCTTAGAGTCTGCACTGAATGTTCTCGCTGCCTGGAATGCCCTTCCCCCATATATCCCCGTGTCTAATTGACTCTTAAGTCTTTGTCCAAATGCAACCTTCTCACTGTCTACTTGGCAGGTCCTACTCCCCTGATCACATAGTTTAAAATCACAGCTCACACACTCCCAGTCGCCCTTGTCATGCTCTACTTATATCTTTTCCCCTTACCTCTTATCCCCTTTCAACAAAGCATGTTATTTATCTGTTACATTTATTGTTTAATGTCTGTCTCCCCAACTAGAACGTGAGCTCTTCAATGGCAGGGATCTTTGTTTACTCTGCTCACTGACGTTTCTCAAGCTCCTAGAAGAGTTCCTGGGACATAGTAAGTGCTCAATAAATGTCTGTTGAATGAGTGAATTAATGAAATGTTAGAATTACCTACCACCCTGACCTTCTTTCTGTGGCAGGAAGGGTAGAGTCTTAAGAGGACTCAGTGGGCGTTAATTCATTCATTCAGCAAATGTTTATTGAGTTACGAATGTGCCTCTGGCACCATGCTAAGCCTCAGGGATATGAAAATTAAAGGCATTCCTTCCTATGCCTCAGGGAGATCACCTTCTGTAGAGGAGCTAAACTACACATAGCAGTTCAGGTCATAGTGCTATAAAAAGAGGGGAGGATGACGTACAGTGAGAACATAGAAGAAAAAGTGATCACTCTAGACATGGTGGGAGGATCATCAGGGCATGTATTAGTGAGAATGAGCTTGAAGGTAGGAGCTGCCCAGTGGACAGGATGGAGAATGGCATTCTGGGCTGAGAGCTGGGTATGTGTAAAGGCCCCAAACATCATGGCACATTAAGGGATCTCCAGGGAGCTTGTTAGATGACTGGAGTGCAGGCGGGGACAGGAAAGGGCAGGAGACCAGAGAGCCAGAAAACAGGTTTTGGCAGGGAGGGAGGGTAGGCACCAAACAGTTTAGACTTTACTCAGCCCTTTTAGTGATGGGCAGAGGAGTGAATTCCAGATGTGGGACCTACATCCCAAATGTCAGTGTTCCCTTTATAAGGACTCTGACACCATGATTTTATCTAAATATTTTAAAGTTATTATTTCTGTATCACTTTTCTAAATAGGGAGGGCTTTTTTCCCCCATGATTTAAATTTTTTATTTATTTATTTATTACTTTCTGAAATGGAACCATCTGTCCATTCTACTGAAGGAATAAATAAGTGGGGAATTATACTGCTGTACAACCCACCTAAGCAAATAAACAACCAACCAACCACCTCTCTCATAGGAAGTTGTTCTCACCTAGGTTCTAAATGTAGCCCTTCTGCACTTCGGTGGGATTGTTACAGGAAGGGGGACCCCTACGAGGGCCCGAGGATGGGCTCTTGTCTAACACTCAGAAAGACACATGTGTGTGTCTGTGTGTCTGCTGACAAAGCAAGAGACTCTATTAGGAAGGGGTGCCTGGGCGGAGAGCAGCAGGGTAAGGGAACCCAGGAGGACTGCTCTGCCATGTGGCTTGCAGTCTCAGGTTTTATGATAATGGGGTTAGTTTCTGGGTTGTCTCTGGCCAATCGTTCTGACTTAGGGTCCTTCCTGGTGGCATGTGCATTGCTCAGCCAAGATGGATTCCAACAAGAAGGATCCTGGGAGGTTGCTAGGACATATGGACTGGCGTCTCCTCTCTTCTTTTAACCTTTCCCCAGTTCTTCCGGTTGATGGTAGATTGTTAGTTCCGTCTCTTTCTTTAACGGGACCTCCTGTTGTAAGATAACTCATGCATGTGGTTACTATGACGCCAGGCCAGGGCGGGCGGTTTTGGTCAGTAGTTCCCCTAACAGTATGGCACCTCATTTTGTTTGTTTGTTTGTTTTGTTTGTTTGTTTTGCGGTACGCGGGCCTCTCACTGTTGCGGCCTCTCCCGTTGCGGAGCACAGGCTCCGGACGCGCAGGCTCAGCGGCCATGGCTCACGGGCCGAGCCGCTCCGCGGCATGTGGGATCCTCCCGGACCGGGGCACGAACCCGTGTCCCCTGCATCGGCAGGTGGACTCTCAACCACTGCGCCACCAGGGAAGCCCAGCACCTCATTGTTGTTAGAGTGTTTTCAGAATTGGTGAACTCAGTTCACCCTAGTGTGATCTTCCTTGATTTTTAAGCATTTGCATCATGCACCTGTTCTCTTTCCCCTAGGCTTAATTGTCTGAAGAGTGAGGACCACTGGAGATCCTTTTCTCTGACACTTGTTTTCTGCTCTAATCCTTTCAGGAGGTCTTGAACAAGTATACCGTATATCTGCTCTTGCGGTAAAGCTATGGGTGTCCGTGAATTTGAAATTTACTATATCATTTTAAAGCCTCAAATAAGTGACATTCCAGTGGGGGGTTGGGTTTCCCAGTGCTTTATTCGTCAACATTTCTTCAACCCTTCATCTTGGTACCCACAGAGAGGTGGAATCCTCATTCCATGGAGCACTGAGATTAAACTGCATCAATAACTGTTCATATCTCTTTTGAGATATTTATGTGCTGATAAATATTCAGCAGTGTGTGGTTCATCACAAAAACTACAAGATCTTCAAAATAAGGCAAAATTTTTTTTAACTTAGAGACTGTCACCCATTATAAATTAAAATTAAGAAAGACAATATAGTATTGTACATATAAATTTAAGCCATAATGCCTCATTTACCATGAACCAATCTTGCTAAGCACAGTTTAAAAATTATTTACTTGTTATGCCCCAGGGAATCAAAGTTTACAGATAATACATGATTTTCCCACCCTGTGAAACATGTTGATAAAGAGTGGGTAAATGTCTCAGTTTTTCCTATTGCTTCATTATTTCTCTCATTAGTTCTATTGTATATGCAATTTAAGAAACTGAATTGCTATTGATTTGAGAATATACTTAGTCTGCTTTAACCTTTGTTTTGTCATCTGTAAATAGGGTGATTGATATAACCCAGGGGTCAGCAAACTACAGCCTGCCAGCCAAATGTGGCATGCAAGCTAAGAATGGCTTTTACATTTTTAAATGGTGGAAAAAACATAAAAGAAGAAAAATACTTTGTAACACATGAAAATTTTCTGAAATTAAAATATGATTATTCATAAATAAAGTTTTATTGGCACACAGCTACACTCCTTCACGTGAAAACTGTCCATGGCTATTTTCAAATTACAGCAGTAGAGCCGAGTAGTTGTGACAGAAACTGTTTGTATTGCAAAGCCTAAAATATTTACTACTCTCTGGCAGTTTACAGAAAAAGTTTGCCTATCCCTGATATTACCTACCTCTAGGGGTTGGAATGGGGAGTGAATTTAAAGGGTTCTAAAAATATAAAGTGCAGTTGAAGTCCATTACCCAGAGGAACTCTTTAGTGAACAATTTTCAGTATAAACTAAATCTCTAAAAAGACTCATTTAAGCAGCAAATGTAGTTTCAATTTCATAACTGTAATTTTTCTGGCTGACTGAGTAAATGACTGTGTTCACAATGGGGATGATTTTCTGGTGTTTGGTTTACATTGGACATTGATTAGCCCCTCTGGCTAATGTTGGACGTTTATCTGCTGCTGAACATTTGATGTACTTTCCCAGAACATCCTTTACCTCAGGGATCCCCAACCCCCAGGCTGCGGACCGGTATGTATCAGCAGCCTGCAGCCTGTTATGAACCAGGCCGCACAGCAGGAGGTGAGCAGCCGGCGAGTGAAGCTTCATCTGCCGCTCCCCACCGCTCCGCATCCCTCGCCTTACCGCCTGCACCATCCCCTGCCTCCCACCGTCTGTGGGAAAATTGTCTTCCCCGAAACCGAAACCGGTCCTTGGTGCCAAAAAGGTTGGGGTCTGCTGCTTTACCTGATTCACGGCTGCCTCCTTCTTTCAATCTAATATTTTGTATACTTTATCGTTGAGGATTTAAAAAAATCAGCACATCAATTGCATCAGGCTTTTACAGGCTGCTCTTGCAGTCACATCTCGGTTTTCTGCAGGATCTTGCCTGCCTCTGAACTCTGACAGCACTCGGTTTGTACCTCTGGTATAGCACATTGTGCCGTGGGTTGTAGCTATTTCAGTCCATGTTTCATATTATCTTCAGATTTAGGCCCTTGCCCACATCATAGGGCTCTTTGTGTGTCCTAAAATGCCTAGCACAGTGCTCTAGGCACGTGGAAGTTACTATAAATATTTAGCAAATGAATGAATGATTGAACTGTTAGGAATATTCAGAATCTCCAACTTTAGGCAAAATAGGTGATTAGAAATCAGACAAGAATTTGGAAACCAGGGAAACAGAAATTCAAGTGTGACAGAGTCAGAAAACAGGACAAATAGCAAACATTTAGGGACTTCAAAACTGAGATGGATTGTTGCCTCAAGATAGGAAGGCTCATGTGTTATAAGAGGGGAACCCTATCCCAGAGTACAGCCTTTCCAGGCGTCCACAGGGGAAGCGGCAAGTCGTGTTTGGGGGCTATTAAGTTTGTAGCTTGGCAGGAGTAGAAAATGTGGGTCAAGGATGAAGTTGAATTCTGAAACTCTCCACTGGGTGCTTCAGTCAGATGTCTGGTACATCCAGCAGTGGTTTCTCAGTGAGGCAAAAGTAGCTTTGGGGATGACAAAGGAGTTAAGTTTTACTTTTATTTATTCATGCTTTGAAAAAGGCTTTATGTACGTGGCACCTGGCACAGGGAAGCTTTGTATATTATTTACTCCACTTCATACAAACAAAATGGACAAAAAACCTTGGTTTGTCAATTGTAAGTTTTCATTTCAGAAATCACAGAATCCCCATTTGGAGGAGATTTTAAAAATCATGCAGATCCTCATCCAGTCCTGAAATCTCCTTTTAAACATCTTCACAAGTGTTTGTCCAAACTCTGGCTTGAGATCTTCTAGAGCCAGGGAATGCACTCTTTTCCAAAGCAGCCGAATAGCACTTGGCACAGTTTTCCTTCTTTCAAGATTATTTCTTTTATTGGGCTGACATTGACCTTCCTGAGACTTCCACGTGTTGGCCCTAGTTCTTTTCCTTGAGATCCATGGAACAGGTCTAATTTGTCTTCCTCTGTTTGTGAGACGTTCGTATAGCTGAAGACAGCTACTCAGCCCTCCTCACCAGTCTTCTCCGTAGGCTAACAAGTTCCTTCAGCTGGACATGTATGACTGTTTCTAAGTCTTCATAACATCCTGGCTCATCTTCTTCAAACATATCTTCATTGTCTACATCCCTCTTTAAATGTTGTGTCCAGTTTGTGATGCAGCATTCTGATGTGGCATGATGTGTGCTTTCTTACTTATTATTGAACATAGTTTATTGGATGTTCCCCTTATTTGTGGCACTATGTCTCTCTAATCGAATCAGGTAAGGCAACCTATGGCTAGCTGCATGCTGAAATGTCCTGACATTCTGAATAATCAATCAATTTGATGGACTAAGCTACTGAACTTAGTCCAATTTATTTAAAAATCTGGCTGGTAAAACAAAACTGATTAGTATACTGCCAAGATGGGTATCTTCTGGAACTTTGCAGGTCCATGCACATGCTTGGTTGTATGCCATGTAACATGCTGCCTTCAGAATAAGAAAGAAATTTTTCAGGCTCCGGGACAGGGCTGACACTAGAAGTCTCTAAATTGTTGAATTATCAAGTTTCTTATTATTTCATGTCAGGGGCTAGTTTTTTTTTTTTTTTTTTTTTTTTTTTTTAAATGGGTTCTGTTGAGAGCTCCAAATCAACTCTTGTTCATGTTTCAAAGTCCTGGTTTTGGGACTGAACCCTGAACTTTTTTCCTATCTTGTCTAGCTCCTCCCTTCACAGTTGTGCTATTAGCACTGCTGTATTCCCAGGGCTCCCTTGAAAAATGCTCTTATTCCCTGCAATGATGACTTTGTCCCAACAGAGGTGGTCAGTGTCACATTTAAATTGGGCAGATGGAATCTTTAAGAAAACAAATAACAAAAAAGTAATTTTCCTTATGGAAATTTCGAAATATGCAAAAGTAAACAGAATTGTATAATGAACCCCAATGTACTTGTCACCCAACTTCAGTAATTATCAATTCATTGCCAGTCTTTATTCATTGGTACTCCTACCCCTACCCTGCCCTATATTCTTTTGAAGCAAATCCCAGACATCCTATTGTTTCAAGGTGAGATCCTTTCAGCTGGTATATATTTGCTTCTCTGTCTATATGACCTCCATTTACAGACTGGATCATTCCCCTTTCCATTTCATGTTTGTTTGCTCAACAGTTTGAGTTGCAGACAGGACTGGTATGGGGACAATGTCTAATTTCCATCTTCTAGTAGATATAATAATACCTTCACCCCAGCCAACAGTGGGTGACACAAGCATCAGCGTTGCCTTTACTGCAAGGGATTTATGGTCTTCCCCATCTTTCTCACGTGGGGCTTCCAAGGCTCCCCTCCAGAGTGGAACTCCCACTGGACACAATGGGCCATTCTTCCATGACATGCAACATTCGGCTCTTTATTCCTTGTCATTCAAAGCCATGAATGTCTGTATTAGATGTTCCTTCCTACATCAGTGGTTCCCAACCAGGGTTTCTCATAAATCAGAATAAGGGTCTGGGAACAGTTTCTGGTATCTCTAAGCATATGCAATCACCCTCAATATGGCACAGGCTATGTGTCAAGTTTCTGGGTTTTTGCCTGTATTATTATTAGTTTGGTGAGATAATCTCATATTGATCAGGAGTCCTGCTTGGTAGCTATAGATGTCTTGGATGAGCCAAAAAAAAAAAAAGGAGTTTTTTTTTTTCTTCCATTTCTTCATAAGAAGAGGAAAATAATTAAACAAATTCTATCTGGGGACAAGGTTGGCTCCTGCCAACCTTTTTGAATTCTGGGCTTCTATTTGGCCTGCCTTTAACCTCTGTAGAAAATTAGAATAAAATCCTTCTTATTGGTCCCTTAATCCTTCCCTTGTGTTGTTTTAAATCAGCTTTTCAAAGTGTATTGTCATGCAGCTGTGTCATCATGTGCATTTAAATGTAGTGAATAAAGATCTCCCTGTTGAAGCCCTTGGGGGATGTCTAAGCCCAATATCCCAGTTTGCCCAGTAAATCTTACGGCTCTGAATATTGTACAAGAGGCTTGAATAGCTTCTCCATATGGAATTTGCTCTTCCCAGCTGCATTTGTTTCGTAAAGATTGGTTTTCCGGGGTTTCATTTGTTGTTGTATTGAGCTCTAACAGTGGATGGAGAAGGAATGAAGGGGACCTGGTAAAGACAGTCTCTTGAATGGGGCCACCCATGACGGCCATTTAATGTAGTTTTTCTGGCCTGGCTCCTTTTCACTTGCTCCCATTCCCCACGCAATACAACCCTCAGTAATTTACACATACACATTTCTTTTAGATGCAAATTTGGTTAATTTCAGTCTATTGTGATAATAATTTTTGTAAGTTTGTTTAAAGAAATGCAGAAACACATTGCGTTTGAAAAGGCTGGGAAAGGGAAGAGGAATAAGAAATGACATTGTTTTTGAGGAATCTCATTTTATTGTATGACTATAGCCGTGGGGACATGTTTGAACTTTAGAAATTAAAGAGATGGGGAAGAGAAAAGAAAAATCCAGCTTGAAAACTAGGTGATCTCTCAGCTTTCTTTTTCCTTTCCCTTTCCATAGACTTGAACTATCTCCAGAGGGCATTTGCCCAAAGGCCTCTGTGGGAAATGAAACCACTGAGAGACACTCTGGCCTGTGTTGTGACCAACTCCGTTCATCTCCAATACATAATCATTATAAACTAACACATGAGCTACCATTTATCGAGCACTTACTTTGTGCCAGGCACTGTTTTAAGAGCGCTCCTTGCCTTACCTCATTTAATCCCAACAACAATCATATTATCATTCCCATTCAGCTAATGATCAGAGAGGTTGGGTAACTTGTGTCAAGCCACACAGCAAGTGCACGGTGGGCAGAAATGTAGACCCACATGCTCTGACACTGGAGATCACTGGTTTAACTACTGCAAAACACTGCCTTGCTCCTTTGTGTGAAAAGGGACCCTCAGCGCTACATTTGGGCCTATGACAATGCAGATACGGAGGCCAGGCCTCCTCTAGCACTTGGATCTACTATGTGGGCCAGAGCCAGGGTTTGTGTGCAGAGGCTGGCACTGCTCTGGGGATCCTGCCCAAGGCAACCAAGTGTGGTTGGGCCAGAGGACTCTGCAGACCACCAAGGAGACCTGTGGACAGTCCAGAGGACAGAGTGAGGAGCAAAGAGCAGGACGTGGCCCAGAACCAGGAAGCACTGGAGGGAAACAGGAGAAGATTGGGAGCAAATCAAGAAGGGCCTGGGTAGTGACGGTGAAGAGTAAAGTAGCCCTGCTCACCATTTTGCTTACTTACAGGCACAGGGTCAGAGTGGACAGATATAAGTATAAAATTCTTTCCCTTCTTTTACATTGTAGTTGGCAAGAACGTCTACAGATAATTATTCAGTAACCTTCCTCCCCCCACACACTGTAAAATGAGTATAATAATACCTACCTTTTGGGGCTGTTGATTAAAAGACATAATGTGAATATATTGTAATACCACCTTTTTTGACCACTTGGCTCTCACCTTGGGCCCCAGTGCATTATTGCACACGCTGAAAAAGCACAGATCCAGTCTCTAGGTACTAAGTGATATAGATTTAACTAAACATTTTACCAAGAGATAGCAGGGGTTACAATGTAAATCACCAACAATTTCCAAAATATTTCATGCAACTTTAGGGAGAAGAAATTTGGTTCTTCCCCGTATGGCAGCAGGTTCATATCTCTTCTTCCAGCAATTGCTCCCCACCTCCCCACGTCCTTCCCACAAAATGCCCTCGGTCCCCCTGCCCTCACTTCCTTGGCCCAGCTCCCCTTCCATCCCCTTCATCACCTTTCCCACGGCTCTAAGTCCCTTGGCTGGCCTATCCCACTCAGCAAGCAAAAGCCACCACCACTAGTCAGACTGTGCCCAGCTGTAGTTCTCCAAGTATGTCCCAGCCACGTATATAAAGGTTATAGTCCATCCTGCCACATACAGAGTTCTTAGCAAAGTATCTGTAAGTGATGGATAAATGGGGGTAATAGTAGATGTTGCCAGTGTCTGTCCCGTGATGTCTTGCCTGGGCCAACATGCAGACACCCTGGAGGTCTGGTTGCCAGTGTTTGTGGAGGATTTGGGAAATGGCTGAAAGGCAGAGGAGGGTAGGTGATTGCCATCCAGGGACATTGTGATTGGGTGGGGATCTCAGGCCTGTGGAGGTGGACGCTGCCAGTGAATATCCAGAGGGACTGCCTCCTGTCCAGGACAGTTTGTAATTCTCCTTTCTGTAATCACTGGTGGCTTAACTGTCAGTGAGAATAGAATGACTGGCGAAGACATCCCACCCATTCCCGCCGGGCAGAGCACCTCACTTAGACGTGAGTTCTTGGTAAGTCCTGCAAGGTAAAGCTAGGGTCGTCTGTACCCCTAGTCTCCCTGCAGAAGAATCAGCTTTGGCTGCTGCTGGAAGGATCTAGGGCCAACAGTCAGGTGACTCCTCATCCTCTAGGAGGGCTGGCAAGAGAACCATGGTTTGGGGCCACATTTTTGTGCCTGTCTTCACCCTATTGACCACTGGAACTGATGGTAACTTTGGGTAGAGAGAGGCTCCACAGAATGGGGAATAATCAGATATGTAGTTGGAAGAGGCTCCAGAGGTCATTCAGTCTCCTATTGGATACTTTTCATGACAGGGAGCTCATTTCCAGGCTGTCTGATTGCTGGACAGCTTCATTTGTTAGAAAGCGCTTCTGTCTTGAACAAAATCTGTGTTCCCATAACTTAGGGTTGACTGTCCTGATGCCATCTTCTCCAACTGTCAACCAGGCTATTTTATTTAGCTTTCTATCTCCCCCATTCCCTAGAATATAGAAAGAGAATCTTGAACATTTTTATTTTTCAAATGTATAACGATACATTTTGTAGTATTTCCATCCAACATTTGGAAGCACTGTCCACCCCGCTGACAGAGGAAGGATTTGTGGGTAACATGTTAATAAGTTATTACTGGGCATCTCTAAATAGCTGATCTTCTCCATTTCCCATCAATTTCTATTCCTTTCCTCATCATAGCATTGTCACCCCGATATATTTTAGGAGGTGTTTGTTTATTGACATCTCTTCTCTAAGAATATAGACTCCATGAGAGCATAACCTTGTCCTGCTCTGTATTATCCTGTACTGTATGCCCAGTGCTTAGAAAAATGCTGGAACGTAGGAAGTACTCGATTAATGTTTGTTGAATTAATCAAGAGCCAAATTAGGATAGTGATGGCCCCAGAGCCTGTCAGGACTCATCTGAGTACTCCAGAGAAGGACAAATTGTTTCTTCAAAAGCTGACTGGTATAGCAACAGTAGTCCCAATCCCGGAGTCAGGGGACCAGCGTTCATCCCACTTTTTGTACTCATTTGCCTGGATAACCCTTAAGGGCACAGTTAACTGCTCTGGGGCTTATCTTCCTCATCTGTAAAATGGGATTGACACTCTCTTCCCTGTTCAATTTCAGAGTTGTCCTGAGGATAAAATACAACTATATGGAGGAAAGAATTCTGTAAACTAGAAGGCACAATATAAGAGTTATAACTGTTATTATTATTGTGTTTGATGTTGCATAATCTTATGTAACAAAAGTATCTTTAGCCTGAGAATGAATTTATCTTCCACTTGAGATGATTTCTGGAGCAGCTAGAGATTATTTTGTTTTCCAGAGTTGCTCTTTATGAGTTTGCTTACCAACACCACCACCACCAATACTTTTTTAAGTGCCTGCTATGTGTAGGCAGTATTGCAGTTGCTGGATGTACGTCAGAAAACAAAACAGACAAAAATCCCTGCCTTTGTGGCATTTACAGTCTAGAGGAGGTGGGGAGACAATAATAATTGTGTAGTGTATCAAGGTTGTAAGTGCCAAGGAGTACAACAGAGAGGGAGGGGAAGGTGGAAGAATAGGGAGTACCAGAGGTAGAGGTTGCAATTTTAAAGGGTGGTCAGGGGAGATCTCACTAGATGTTGACACTTGAGCAAAAATGTGAAGGCAATAAGGGACGTAGCCACATGGATGCTGGTGGAAAAGCATTCCAGGCAGACACAGCAGCAAGTGCAAAAGCCCTAAACCGAGCGCTTCCCTCAAATGTCCAAGAAAAAAATAAGGAAACCAGTGCCTTTGGAATAGAGGGAGGGAGGGGGAGTGGTAGATGAGATTGGAGAGACAATGGATGGCCAGATTGTGTAGGACCACCCAGGACAGTGTGAGGACTCTAAGGGAGAAGGGGAGACATTTGAAGGTCTTGAAGAAAACTGCTACATGATCTGACTTCCAGTGACTTACTCTGACTGCAATGATGAGAACAGACCATTGGGACTGAGACTAGAAACATGTAATAAACAGTAATATAACTGCTACATATAATCTAGAGAAGAAACTATGGTAGTTTGGACCAGGGAGGTAGAGGTGGCAAGAAGTGATAGGATTCTAGACGTATTTTGCAGGAAGCACTGATAGGATTTGTTAATATGGATCTGTTTTGGTGAGAAAGAACAAGGAATCAAGGATGAGCTAAGGTTTTTGGCCGGAGGCACTGGAAGAATGGAATTGCCATTGACTGATGTGGGTTAACTGTGGGAAGAACAGGAGGGACTATTAGGAGGAGCTGAACCTTGGGCATGTTGCTTCTGGGAGGATGATTGGACTTCGAAAGGGACACGCTGAGTAAGTATATACTGTTACTAAACAAAAAATAAAAATAAAAATATAACTCGGGAGTCATCAGTGTAGAGTTGACATTTAGAGCCACGAGACTGGCTGAGAATACCGAGGAAGTGAGTGTCGATAAGGCAGGGATCGAGGACTGAGTGTTCAGGGTACTGCAGCGTTCAGGGACTGGTGAGATGGGGAAGAGGCAGCTGTTGACTGTGAAACATCAGCCAGTGAGGCAGAAGAAAATCAGGAGACTGTGATATCCAAGAAGCCATGTGGAGGCGGTGCTTCAAGGGGGCAAGATCAACCGTGTCACATGTTGCTGAGAGGTCGACTAAGATGAGCACAAAGACCGACTACTGGTCTCTCAAAGCAAAGGCCATTGAAGACTTTGACAAGAGCAGGTCTGCTGGAGTGGTGGGGATGGCAGCTGGACTGGAGTGAACATAAGCAAGAAAGAGGAGTGTTAATTGGAGAGAGCAAATTTAGATGCTCTTTTGAGAAGTGTTGCTCTAAAAGGGAGCAGAGGAAAAGTGAGTGGCTGGAGGGGGACATGGGTCAAGAGAAGGTCTCTGTGTTTGGTTTATTTTTTTAAGATGGGAGAAATAGCATCATGTTTTCAGACTGATGGGAATCATCCAATGGGTATGAAGAACTGCTAGTGCAAGAAAGAGAAGAGAGAGATCTTGGAAGAATGTCCTTGAATAGGCGACAGGGGTTGGGTCAAGGCAAAATGGGGGAGTTGGCTTTGTCTAGGAGCACCGAAAATTCATCCATCAGAGTGGAAGAGAAAGTGGAGGATACTGAGTCACGTGCAGGTGGATGGGTAGATCTGGTGGTGGAAGCTGTGG
>RJWK010050016.1:0-16418 GCA_004363435.1 Platanista minor | reverse complement strand
TGAGGAAATGGACAGGAACATGTATCTGGTTCAGTAACACAAAAGACAAATGATTTTGGCAGACGTACTCCAGGAACAGTGATCGTGAGAGCCGCTCTCAGGAGTATTTATTTCCTCAATACTTCTTATTTCTGTCTCTACTTCAGGTGTTTGGAGTTAAAGCAAGCAAATACTATTTACTCCTAAAATTTGATTCTTACACTTGCAATTATACTCTGATAATGGACACATTTCTGATTCATTCAGAAAGTCATGTTCTTCAAGGAGTTAATAATATGGTCTGTCTGCACAAAACACATTCTCTCCCCTCAGAGCAATACTCCCAGGTCCAGGTATTTCATGGCTTTTCCAGAAGATCAGGTTGTGAACAGACTGACACCCCCGACAGCCCAGCACGTTAGATTCAGTGGAACAGTTCTGATGCAGCTGCTCATTTTGGAAGCACTGATAGTATCAACTGTGTTTTATTTTTATTAGTAATCATGTTCAAACTCAGGACAGCCTCATATTAGGCTGATATTCCCACTACACTCTTCAAACAGGGACTTGGCACCCCACCTAGATATCCATCTTGTGTCCGTTGTTTTTTGTTGTTGTTAATTACACTTAATTTTTTTTTTTTTTAATTTTAAATTACACACTTCCCGCATTGAGAAGGTCGGTCAGACCCATCTTCTGTGTCCATGTTGGACTTCATCTATGTATGATACCCTAGAAGAATAGATAATATGTGCTGTTCTTCAGTCATTTCCTCCAGCAAATGAAAGGAATTCAGTAATCTATTCAGGCTACCCATTTTCAGTGTTTTATAGCCTGGGAAAGTTTCTCTTTTCCCCTGAAGACTTACTTCAGTCTCTTGTGTTGCCATGTTTTTATAACCCCATCGAGACACGCCGAGGTTGCATAAATGCCCCACAGTACACAATCTGTCACTCATAAAGCACTCATTCCAATTCAGACTGGCTTGACCATAGGAAACCCTCTACCAGGAGCGTTCACACAAAAACAAGACAGCAGACAGATTTCCAGCAGGCAAGGCCTTGACAATGACTAGGCAGGGTGGAAACCACACAGATGGAGCTGTGGGCCAATGTGGTCTTTCTTTAGTAACAGGTGTAAACAGGATATCATGTCTGATAAAGGCAGACTACGAGTGTGCTGAGCTTCATGCTTCCCCCATAAGAACACATCCTGAGGAGCACCTGAATTAAACAACGATTAAACCCAAAGGCCTGAAACTAAACAACAGACCCTGACATAGGATGAAAAGTTAAGTGTGGGGCTATAAAGGAGGGGAAGATAGAAACAGGGAGAAACAAAGTAATAAAGGGTCTATTAAAGGTAACAGTGTAGAGCTCAGTTACTGAGAAATCACAGAAAATGTCTGGAGTGGATAATGCAGCTAATAATCACCCAAAGTACTCTCGATGTAGTAGCGTAACAGTGTAGGCCCTGAGAGATTTTCCTTAGAAAATTACTATCTTTCTGTGCCATCAGAGTTTTATTTGAGAAATGTCATTTCTACTGCTAAGCCATTTTCACTATATTATTCATGGTCATTTATAAAAGCTTATCTTCCTCCTTTCTAAGTTCCAACATGGCACTAATGAAGTCTCTCAGTCTGCTCAGAGGTCACCTGTCTCTGCTGATTACCTCTGATGCCCAGAGGGTAACTCGACACAATAAAAGCACTGTGTCAAGATTGCCAGTGTGAGCCTGTTGCAAGATTGAATAACAACACATTTATAAACTTAATCTCCTTGGAATCTGCTTTCCAACCTTCCCAAGTAAGACTGCTTTTCGCTGTCCTCCCAAAAAGACTGAAAGAAAATAAGCTCTAGCAACTGGTGGTGGCTTTGAAAGTGTGGCCTTTGAGCTTGGGGACAGCTTCAGAATGGACTAAAGGTTAAGATTTTTAGTCATCGAGGTGTTCCCAGAAGATAATCACCTTCTTAAGCCAGCAAAGTGTCATTCCCCTCTGTTCCGAGGCTTACTTGAACTCAATTTTGTGAAGTTTTCTTGGCAAGAAAGGTTACACTTGTTTTTATTTCTTTAAGACAATGAATTACAAATGTATCAGAGACCTACTAAAAGATTTTGCCATCAGCACATTGCAAGGATGACTTTTCAAGCACAACACTCAAGAGGATGCAGTATCTCTGCTCTACCACTCACAAGGGAATGTATCTTCCCCCATATCTAAGCTCCTTGTTCAGCGGTCACGGTCACGTGATAAGAAGTGCTCATTCTTTTGATGGCCGTGGGTTATTAAAGGTCAAGCCTACTGATGTGGCTACAAATCCTTCTATTTCCCGTTGGCCTTCTAAGAGCTTCACCCACTTTCAGGTTTCAAGTTCAGTTTCATCTATAAGTCAACATCTAGAATCACGAGAATCACCTGCAGGCACTAAACATGCCTACGAGGTAATGGGAAAGAAGCATCTCATATTGCCCTGGGCACTGCTTAGTTAAGGAGTTGAGAAGATGTAAGTTCAGGATGCTATTTAAAGCCACGATGCTAGTCACCATGTCTGTAAGACTAGCCAGAAGGGTGCCTGTCCAATGAGCCTCAAGGAGCTCCCACAGCTCACGTGGCTACTCACCGATGCTGATCAGGTACCAGGTGAGGGGGCCAGACCCGGGAACGGAAAGGCTGCTGTCCTAGCTGCCGCTGTAGGTCCGGTGGGATCTCAGCTGTAGGGTTGGTCATGGCCAGTGTATGTCTTTTGGACCTATTTGCCAAGTACCTGCAACAAGCAGGAGCACATTTCATAGTAAAAAAGACAGACAGGAATATTCCTCAGCAAGAAGCATTAGAAGTTAATCCAAAGCACTCAGAATGAAACAGTGCCAGAGCTCAAAAAGGGCTCGATGGCCAACAGATCCCTGACTGGATGAAAGTGAAACATGTTCCAAAAGGCCAACAAAAGTTGGCTTACCACTGAAGTGGCTGAATTTTGGACCTAAGAGTAGCCATTAAGAGAAGAGAGAAAACAGATGTAGCTCACAAAGTGGATCAATTTCCCTTACTTCATTCCATTCAGGAAAAGAATTTATTTTCTACTTGTTAGTTCCATTCCTCTTTTCTCTCCAAATTTCCAAACTACAAGTCGGAGGAAATGAGCCCTAAGGATTGTTCCTAGAGATGAGCCAAGACAGATATTCAGAAGGGCTTCGCATGTGTCTCTTGACGCCACTGGCCCCGAGGGTTGGAGCCTGACCTCGCTGCAAGTCACAGAAAACAGACCTTTCCACGTGGGGCTAAGCGAGTTCCAACACCACCCCTTCCCTCATGCCCCATGACTGTAACTCCCTCATCAGAAAAGAAAAACTGATGTTGTCCCCAGGCAACCAACATTCTCTAAAGGATGAAGCAATGAAACCACATGAAATGTTTAGAATTATTTTTTAGGGGAAAAAAAGGCAAGGCAAGAAAACAGAAGTTTCAAAAGCTGAAGAGTGGACAAGCTGATGACTTTTCTTCTGAAGATCTTTCAGATCCACCACTAACACCGTTAATAAGGTATCAGTCCCCCTTGGTCTGATTGATGACTCCCTCCACCACTGCTGCTTTTATTGGGCATGAATAAGAGAAGCATTATTCCTTCCATTACATCAAAACTCATAGGCATTTTACCCTTTAAATGTTGGTCTAAGGAAGAAAGAAGGAGCTGAAGGAAGTAAAGTGCAAGACAAAGAAGATAAAATGAAATACTGCTGTCTAATTAAAGTAGGAAGGCAGTAAGTTTCCTGATTTCTCTTCATGACACCAGCAGCACCCATGTACAACTTTACACACCCTGTGACTGGCAAACTATAGAAACCACAGCATCAAGAGAAAAACAAAGTCAACACGATTCCTCTATCGGCTACGCTGTAGAAGGAGCTGGCCCACCAGCCAACACCCCTGTTCTTCACTGTTCTTTCCACATGGGACCAGACTCTTTTTGAACAGCAGCTCTCACACAAAGCTACTGGGGGTAGGGAAAGAATACTGGCCAGCAACCGTCCGGGTCTTATAAAGTGGTCTTGTTTCATTCTTAACTACTTTGCCCATTCCAGCTAAAAACAGTTAACAGACTAGAGAGTAATTAGCGGTATGCAAACTTACCAGAGGGTAAGCCATTAGTGGTTTAATATCCATTTGATAAAAACACCCAAAGTTTCCCCAAGAGCCCATGAAAACCATTTTATTTCAACTTCCCTCAAGGGAAAGAAAACACATATAATCTTGAAGAACACCTGTATTTCTGGGAAAATACATGCTGGATTCTGGTCAAACCCCCCTCCCCGGAAAATAAGCAAGTCAACTCTCACAAGGGGGCATGCATGGAGCTGAGGACCATGGCTAATGGAACTGAGGTCAAACGAACAGTACAGCATGCCTGATGGTCACTGCCGTTTTCTGTGAATTAGGCATCTCTGCAAACAATGGATATTTGCATCTGTCCCTGGCTCGAATCCCATATTCTTTTTTCAATATCTCTTTGTTGATACAAGGGGATGGAAGAAACACACAGCAAACAGTACAAGAGGTATTCATTCTCCTGGAAAGGAAGAGTCCATGCCAGCGGTCCATGGCCAGACTAGCTAGGATCACTGTCATCCCAAATCTCCAATTCCTTTTCAGTAACAGTTCTTGGCAGGTAGGAGCAGGCTTTGTGCCATGTGAATACTATCAGAGTTGCAATATGAAGGCAGGGGGCAAGGAAGGAAGGAGGGAGGAGAGAAAAAGTTCTTATGGTTATTGCTGTCACTTAGGGGACTTCCAATGGTGCTTACAGAAATGAAATTTTCTGGGTAGTCTTCTGGTACTTCCATGTGGGGAGGAACATGCCATCTGGCTTGAGCAAAGAGACCACACAAATGTTGAAGCTGCACTGTACCACCTCCTTGGGCAGAGGTGACCTTTCGTTGGTTGCAGGGGGAGCCTGCCCAAGGGCGTTCTGCAAGCACTGCCAGATGCCACATTACCTCTGCACAGCTTCCTGATCTGGCTCCCCATCCGAGCTCTCCTCGTCCACAGGGGTAACTGCTGGCACTGCCTGAAGAGAGACAGGAAGGAAAAGCTCAAGGTGGCGCTTCTTCTGCAACAGCTCTTATTCTAGACACGGGGCTTGGGGCAGGCCTCTCTGTCACTATTTTTTTTATCTGCAAAGCTTTTCTAGGATCCCTGGGTTATACAGAACTTTCATACACCTTTCCATTGTTCCATTTTCACCTCGCTCGGTTGATTTTAATTTGAATTTCTTCCTCTGATTCATCTTCCTTCGTTCATTTATTCATCCAACAAATAGCTGAATGCCCACTAGGTTCCAGGATAAATTGTGAATTAATAAAGTTCTTGCCCTTGCTTTACAGTCTAGTGGAGGACAGAGATAGGCACACAGACAAGTACAAAACAGCAGGACCCAGTCATGGGCGCTTGGGAATTGAGGAAGTCATTCTGGAGGACATGGCCCCAAACCTAAGACCTGAAGGATGAGCAGGAGTTAGCCCAGCAAAGAGGGGAAGGGGTGGCAAGCGTCTGAGGTTTCTAGGCCAAGAGAAAAGAGAAGGCCTGCGGGTGTCTGAGGACCTGAAAATGTAGGAGAAGCTTGTGTACCTGGAATGTCTCGGAACTGACCTGTTGTTTCATATTAATGTTATTTCCAGACTTTAGATATCCTTTACTCCAGAAAAGCATACTGCTTTTTTAAAAGCACACTTTAGTACATAATATAAAATTGTGTAATTACAATTCAATGCTTTAAAATCGCTGTTAACGCACCAAAACATGTAAGTGAAATGAGGACCACCACAATGCATGCATTACTGTCACTCTTCCCATTGGCTTGTGGACTGGAATGCTGTATATCCTTGATAGCTACTCACAGCCTGTGGCTCACATAATCACCATGCCTCAAGCACCAGAGCAAAAATCATACCTCAGTTGTTACAAAAGATCATTTTTTTTAATGGACAATAATTATAAAACGAAACAAACTTTTGGAACAGTTCCATCGTCTGTACGCTCCTAGGGTTTCCAGATCCCTCGCTACAGTTCTACAAGGCTGGAGTGAACAGGGTTAGGCAGGAAGTGGCTACAGACGAGGCAGGAGAGGAACACTGTGGTCAGTTATAAATGGCCTTGAATACCACATTAAGAAGTTTACTTTGAGAAGAGGCAGTGGTGAATCACTAAAGATTTTAAGCAGGGACATGATGTTACGAGATTTATATTTTAGAAAGCTGGCTTGCTTTAATTGCAGCATGAAGATGGCTGGTGATAAGGATTAGAAGACAAGCCGGAACAAGGAAAGCCGGTTAGGAGGCCACTGTGCTAATCCAGACAAAGGATGACAGTGGCTTGAGTTAGAGAAGGGGCAGTGGAGATGGAAAGAAGTAAGATACTTACTTCACAGGCACTGGGTAACTGATTTGACATGGGGAATAAGGGAGAGGGAAGAAGTAAAGATAATACCCACATTCCTAGCTTGTCTAAACAGGAGAGTGACGGTGCCGTTCACTGTTACCCAGTGGAAGAAACAGGTTTCACAGAGTCAGGATAAGTTCATTTGAGGACACGTTGAATTAAAATGGTAAGTACTTGCTGAATAACCAACTAAATTCGTGCAGTCAGTAGTCATGTGTACAGAAGTATAGAACTCAGAAGAGCATTCTGGGCTGGAGAATCACTCAGTAACTGAAATCAGAGAAGTGGACAAGGTCACTCAGAGAGAGCATGTAAAATGAGATGGAAACAGGGCCTCAGATAAAACTCTGGGTTTCACCAACTTCAAGGAAAAAGAAGAAAGGGAACCTGAAAAGGAGAGGCAGGTGGAGAACGGGGTAAAAGAAGACAGTATTTCAAGGAGAAAAATGGTCAGCAGTGACTAATACAGTTGGGAGGTCCAAAAAGATAAAGATTAAAAATGTCCAGTGGACTTACCAACAAAAGCTTGTTAGTGACCTTGGCAAAAACAGTTACAGCGGACAGAGTGAATATAAAGTCACCGCACCTCCCATAAAGCTGTCCCTCATCCTTCGTGACCTACACTGAACTTGCCCTTCTCTGAGTGCCTCTGCCACCTACAAGGCCATGGTCTTCACTCTGGTACTTAATCACATACGGCCCTTGACTGTTATTCCAATACTTCACATATGTGGATCTTACTGTCCCATATTATAAGCTCAGTGAGGCCAGGAACCGTGACTATAAATTCTTTCCTTTTCCCGACAGCAGTGTTACTGAAAGTGTGGCCCGTGGACCCGTGCCAGTCCACAGACTGTTTCGTTACCAATCCAAAATAAGGTAGGTAAAGAAATAGAGAGTAAGATTTACAAACCTTTACGGCAACTTAACGGAGTCATTTTTTTCTGTTGAATCAAATAAAATTTAGCCTTGCAGTTCATACATTTTAAAAGTTTTACTTCTCTAATAATTCACTTTCATTTTATTTTACAAAGGTATTTACCCCTGATGGATGGATTGAAGGGGAAAAAAGGTCCTCAACTAGAGATACATTAAGAAGCACTGCCCTAAAGCACCCAGTAAGGGCTATGGATATAATTAGCACCCAATCTTAAGGTAATTAGCACCCAATCTTAAGGTAGTATGAGACTAAATGAATGAATAAATGAATGAAGGAAGGAATGAAGGAATTTACCTATGACAGAAAAATAATCAGAAATAAACAGAACCCAGCGGAAGAAAAGAATCTTTGAATGTGACCATCATATAAAAAAAAAATTGGGATTGAGAGATACCAACTGTCAGGTTTGAGCTTGTGAAAGCCAAATAATCAAGTGATTCAGGTTGTACCAAAAGTGTGAGGTAGTGTTAATCAAAGGAGGAAGGGTTGGTGAGAATGTAATTTTGGAAACCAGTCTAAAAAGCAATTAAGTCCAGAGAAAACTGTTAGCTTCCGCTGCCCTCTGGCTGGGAAATGTTACCTGCAGGAAGGCCAGGCCTGAGGCTAACGCTCCCCCCACCCGCCAACCAGCCCTCGAAGCGCAGGGCTACAGCCGCCCTTTATGCAATTATCTATAAGCAGCCCCCTGAGGATGAGGCCTCCAGAAGCAGGCTGCAGTGTGGAAATTATTTGGTTAAGTGAAGAAGTTAACCAAAAATTAACTCTGGAAAATTCTACCAGCCTGAAGAAAATGGGAATGACACTGAGCATCATACATTGAGGGAAAGAAGAAATTCAGACATTTAGGTTGGAGACTCTGGGTTCTACAACCTCTTTATCAAAGGCCTCTGAGAAAGCAAGTTGGGCTTCGTGCTGCAACTCACTGGTGTCATGGTGACAAGAGGGGAGGGTCCCCGTGGGCGCTTCAGCAGCTGCTGGGCATGCAGTTGGATGTTGGCGCCTCCATCTGATGCCCTCCGGCCAAGGGGGCCCATTCCGTTCAGCAGCTGCAGGGTGGGCGGCTGTAGCAGGGACTGCTCCTGTCAGGAGTGGAGTGGGAAGGGACAGATTGGTGAGGTGGGGGGAAAGGAGGAGAGAGACCAGCGGCACTCTGATCTACTGAAACTAAGGGATCCTACGATGGTGATGTAGACTAGAGAAATCTTCCCTCTCACCCAAGCTGCTGGGCAAGAGAAATCATCCTTCCCTATAAGGACACCCTTATATCCTGGGGACAGTCCCTTAAAGTCTCTCAAAGGAAGCTCAGATGTGCATCTTTGGGGGCCAGCCCTCTCCCACTTCCGGGTACCTTGTACTCCAGCTGCCCAGCTGGCTGAAGGTTTTGCATGGGCAACAGGTTGTGCATGAAGTTCATGTTAGGGGCCACCTGCAGGAATGGAGCCTGCGGACTGACTCCAGGAAAGCCAGGCAGCAGCTTCTGCAGATCTTCCATAACCTCCGTGCTGATGGGAAACAGGATGACAGAGAAGTTCGGTTACAATTCTCACTCACAACCTATATCCCCAAAGTGATGAAACTGCTAAGTTCAGCACAATTTATTTTGCTTTATTTTTCTACTTTCCTCCCAAATTTGTATTTCCCTCTATGACCCCAGAGCAAGTAGAGGTGCGTGGAGCCTAGCGTGCGGAACCTGGCGCTCTGCCATTTTACTATCTGGGGCTGGGGATCGCCATTCTTCACGGACCACTCAGGTAAAACCAACAGCTCTGAGCCAAGAGGAAACGCTGGTCCCAGTCCAGTTCAGGTTTCCAAGGGCTGGAGGTGAATGGCAAGTTTCTGGAGGACACAGGCCATCCACTAAAACAATGGCTGCCCGAAGTAGCAACTGATTCACCAGGGAAAGAATGCAATCGGTGCCGTCAGTGCTGATGCACAGATAAGCGTGGATCTGTCGAGCTCCAATGGTGGGGTTTACCGCACACTTTAAAATAAGAGCTCTTTCCACTAACAGCGCGACACGGGCCTCCACCCCTTTGCAGCTGACGCAGTCTCCGGAGCCAGAATGTTCCCCTATTGCCTGTTTGATCGTAGGCTGAGAATGAGAAATGTGAAGCAAGCAAACCAGCAGGCAGGGGAGGCTTTTTTGGAAATTGAGAACTCAGAGAAAAAAGAACCCTAGCTTTGCCCCTAGCTGAGCTCTCAAGAGAGCCCTGGCCACACCCTTTTCTTCCCTCCTCAGTACAAGAAATAGCCAGAGAAGAGGGGTGGCTATTTCAGTGGTGAGAATCTCCAAGTGCAGAACAAAACTGGGAGAGCTGGTCTTCGGTCCACTTCCCCAGCGTGAGGGCAGCAGGGGACACACTGAAGGACTGTTATGGAGAAACACTTGGGGAAATTGGTACTCATTTGGCGTGTTTTTGGATTTTTGTTTACTTAGTTTTTAACATATACAAATTATATCATACTGTTTGTCCTCACTTCTTAGATGAGTCTTGCATTAGAATATATGGCAAACAACATCTCGAAAGGCTGTCAAACTTGGATGAATTTTCAGGGGTACCTTCACGTGGCTTAGATCAGAAGACCTTAATCTTTGTGGGAAAAGACATGCTATGCTCTTCACTGAAGTACTGTGATTACCTGCCACGATGGTGGCTTTCAGCCCACCATCCACAAGGGACAGCTCTGTGATTTTTAGTCAAATCCAGTCTCATCTACCCGGGACCCTGAACTGGGTTAAAAACATGTCTTGGCCACTGGATTAGATCTCATCTGGGAGATACAGTGAAGTAGGGAAGATGTGCCATGCATGGTAGGAACTCAAAGGTAGTGGGAATTCTCTGCCCGGGTGTTAATCGGGCAGATACTCACCGTGGGTCGGCCACGCCCACTGTGTGCCTCCTCATCGACAAATAGCGGACCAGCGCTTCAGGGGAAGGCTCTTCGCCCTCGTCACTGTCCAAGTTCACCGTCCCATCCGGCTGAGGAGGAGAGAAACACGATCAAATTAGAAATAAGAAGTAAGGAAAGGCAGCAAGACTATGGGCAAGAAAGTAGTTTCAGCTGACAGCTATCCGAGGTTGCTACTTGCCTCCACAATTTGATTCTCTGGGTTGATGAGCTGCACCTGGGGAACGCTGATGTTCATAGTGGTACCAGCCTGCTCTGCCTGGAAAGCAGTACGCACATATACACACATTCCTTCAGTACCAGAGGGAAATAATGATAGGCTTGCAAAGCATTCTTGATTGCTAAACTCTATGTTTCTACCTCTGAGTCTTTGGTTCCTCTGCCCTTAGAAGCTACCAGGAAGCATTCTTTAGAGAGGACAGTCTCTCTCAATGATTTGCTGTTTCTTTAAAAAAAAAAAAAAATTCAACTATTGTTGTCCCTCCCAAGTACTGGGACACTCTTCCATCCTCTCTGTCAAAGAAAGGTTCAGATCTTTGCTTGACCTCTGACAAAGCAAGAGATGACAGCCGGGAGGGGACAGAGGTACAGAAGAATAGGAACTCTCGTGACCCAGAGTTAGTGAGCAATGGCTAACCAACCCCCTCCATGTTACTTGTCCTGAATCTGGTCACTGGAGTTATTGCCCACCTGGATGTTGACTGGTGCTTGAAAGGCCATGGCTCGGGGCATGCTAGGAGGTAGTCCGACACGCAGAGTTTTATGTCTCTTGTGCCGATCACACAGCAGGCTGTAGATTGCACTATAGTGATCATAGGCATCTGATCTTAATGACTACCAAGAGAAAAGGGGAAAGAGCACAACACCTGGGTGATATGGCATGTCAATGACCAAAACCCTTTTAACAGTAACATTAGAATAGACCAAAGCACCTTCTTTCCAAGGCCCAGACAGGGGCAGAGGAAGAAGAACGGGAGAAAAACAGAAAGATCCAAGTTCCCAGGAAGGAGGAATAATGGAAAAAGCAGGACAGAGGGAGCAGAGCTACACCCCACCTTGTCCTCCACTCATTTACAGATACCTGTAGTGTCCGCTCTTTGTCCAGTCCCATGTCCTCCATGGCTAGGAGGACATCCTCATTTAGGGGGTCCAGCTGTCTTTCTTCCTTCAGCTGCTGGCATTCAGCTATTAACTGTAACAAAAAAAGGCAAGCTATCTAGCTCCCAATTAACCATGTCAAGATGGCATATCATGTATAATGAACAAGCTGTTCCATGCTGCCTAGCTTGGGATATTTTTGGCCTCAGACAAAGCCTAAGCAAGAAAGCCCTGGGTACTCAACTAGGAGCAGATAAGATCGTAAGGCCACTATTTTCCTGAGCTCCTTGGGGTACCCAGGATGGCTATAGTGGCTCAAATAAAGGAATGCTACGGGAGCCACTGGACTGAGCACACTAAGAGGAGGGAAACAACCCCGTGGGAGGAGGCTGTACTGCCCCAAGAGCCAGGAAGGGACTCTGATTTGAGGACAAGCAGTAGGGAACTGGTATCACTGTTCTCCAACAACTCAGCTGGTTTAAGATTCCTTCTTACTGGCTTCACTTGCTTTAGGATTACACAACAAGTTTGTACCCAGGCCCGCCTTTTCAGGTCCTGGCCTGATTACAATCTCATGCAGAAGAGACTGCAGTAGCCCTAAGAGGAGTTCCCTGGGGCGAGTGGTGCCCAGCTCACCCTGTCAAAGCTGGGGTCAGCGTCCCCTAGCTTCATCCACTTGTGCTTGCAGATCTGCTCCATGGAGAGGCGCTTGTTGGGGTCTAACACCAGCATGTGGCGGATCAAGTGCTCACATTCTGCAACAGACACACAGAGCCTGCGTCAAGGTTGGTGAGGGAAGCACCGCTGGGGCTGAGGAGCTAGAGGCAAGGTGAGCAGGCAGATTTTCAAGCTCCTGATTTCTGATTTGTTTCTCTTGCTTTGTGATCCTTACCTATGGTCCTTGCTTACTCCAGAAGAGACTGGGCAAAGGCAGAAAGAGGTGGAGGAAAGAGAAATTCAAGTCTGGTAGTCTGGTTAATTAATACCTTCACTAAAAGTCAGATCAGAAAAAATCTGGGGGTAATCCCTGGATTTCACTTATTTATATTATGTATGACCTCATTTAAGGCAATCAATGAAGAGTTTTGAATGTCCTTCTGAAGAGATTCAGTTATCTTACAAGGTCCTCAAAATAGTTCTTCCCTCCTCTTCATTCCTATGTGCGCACAGTAAGGCTTTCAGCTTAGGGTCCAAAGCACTCATCAAAACTCAAGGAATTAGATGTTCTGATGGTTCCAGGTGTGGGGAGAAAGGCACAGGCACAGGATGCCTCCCTACCACACACTGGGTCTCTGCTGGCCTTACTGATCATCTTCTCTGTGTTGTTTAAACATTCGCGGGTGCATACAACTGGGCTCTGAGCTAAAGAGATTCAGATCAAGAGATGTCTCTCTCGGGGAGCTCATGCTACAGAATATATTGCAGAAAGAATGACGTTTTCGAAATCAAGACGCCTATATTCTGATTTCAAAACCACCCTCTTATTTCTAAGTGTTCTCATCTGTCAATTGGGGGTTTTGAGGATGAAGGTGGTGATGATGATGATAGAAACAGCAGTATTAAGATACTCTTCTGAGCACTTTACACAATTATTTTTATCTCATTCAATCCTCACAGCAATCCTAGGAGGAAGGAACTATCATTCTCATTTCAGAGATGGTAAAAATTAGGTACAGGGAAGTCAAGAAGCTTGTCGAAGGCCACATAATAGGTCAGATTTCAAACCAGACAGTCTGACTCTTTGGTTGGTGCTCTGATCCACACCATCTCACCCAGAACCCGCAGAACAAGTCCAAAGTCCTTTGACCTCCCTGAGCTCCAGCACACGGGCCTTCTTTCTAGTCTGTGTGCATGCTTCACTCACCCCCTCCAACAGCATTTACAGGGGCTGTTTTCCTCAGTCGGGGCGGCCGCTCCCGAACCCTCACTTGGCTGGTTCCTTGTCATTTGGGAAAGGGCTTAAATGTCACTTTCTGAGAAAGATCTTCCCTGGCCGCCTCATCCTCCTCAAGTAGGCTTCCAGTCGCTCTCTATTACATCACACTGATTTTCTTCACACTAATGACTTCTTTGTGAAAGCACCTTGTTTACTGCTTATCGTCTAACTCCTTCCCCCGCCCAGGTAAGGTCCATGTCTTTCTTATTGCTGTTTCCAGCACCAAACCTGCAATGCCAAAGATGATTATTACACCTAATAGGAGCTGAATAAACAGCTGCTGAATACGTGAATAAATAAGTATTTATTGAAACTCTAGTCAAACAAGATTGTATTTGTGGAAATGCTTTTTAAAACTATAAAATTCTCTATAAGATACAAAATTGTCTGTTTCTGTTTTACTCCAGCTGTCCTGAAAATGAAACTGGCCAGTGATAATAACAATAACAATAATAAATTAAAGAGACTTTAATAAGTTAAAAGACTTTTCATACACAAGGCACTGTGCTTACCAACTCTGTTTCATTTAATCTTCACAACAACCCTATGTTAGAGACTGTTTTCGGCCCCATTTATAAAAGAAGAAACAATTAACGTAATCAACCATTGCAGCCTAAAGGGCAGAGCTGGGACTTCAGAGCTATGCTCTTGCACATTTTCACATGGATACAAATCATTTGGTATGTTTTTCCAGAGCAAATTCAACTCCGAAACCCCACAATTTCTGCACCATTTGGCAAACACCATTCTATATCACCATCGTGAAA
This sequence comes from Platanista minor, assembly GCA_004363435.1. Classification (NCBI taxonomy): domain Eukaryota; kingdom Metazoa; phylum Chordata; class Mammalia; order Artiodactyla; family Platanistidae; genus Platanista; species Platanista minor. The sequence continues at coordinate 2,352 of RJWK010050016.1, read as the reverse complement.
GGAATACAAAGAGTAATTAAGACAAATTACTCTTAATTTTTAATGTATTCTAACTTTAAGCAAAAATACAACAAAGCAATATATCCCTATATCAAACTGATATTACAGGAATCATCAATTTGTTCTTGCTTTATGATCAAAAGTATATTCAAATGCAGTGTGGATCTCAAAGGCTGTAGTTCCTATATCCCTATAAAATAAATGCCATCTACAACATTAAGCTTTTATTAAAATTATGTCTCCAGAGTAGCAAGGTTAGATGCCACAACTGTAGCCTCTATGTAGATGATAAATATCATTGCCACACATCTTTATGGTCTGCAATTACTTGAGAGGAAAAAAGTGTTCCTGATTTAGAAAGTTACTAAAACTAAAGATCCCGTGTAGGGAGACCGCCTGGGCCTGATTCCAAAGCTGGGAAATTACTGTTAGGCCCTCTAGATGGCACTCTACTGTTTTCTTTTGGTTTCCATATAGCATCTAGTGTGTGAACGGTAGCCACATTAGTTCTGAATCAGATGACCAAAGGCAGAATGATGTTTAGTTGCAGGCTCACTTTAAAGCAGAATTTTCAAGGCATTTTATTAAAAACAACAACAACAAAAATGAACACCACTGTAATAAGTCCTGATTAGAAGATGTATCTGGTTCAGTATTAGGATCTTGAAACCTCTATTAAGTCATCCTTAACCATTATTTGGTTTCAGATGCCTTGAAAAATCTCCAGAAAAATATGAACAAGAATTTATACACAAAAATTTGCATGTATTTTTAGTCTATTCAAGGAGCCCCCAGAGCCTGTCACAGATTCCCCAGGCGTCTACAGGTCTCAGGCTAAGAACGCCTTGTTGCGGTGGCAACACCTAACAGATACAAGCTCTTATCTGTGTGCCCTATATAACATCCAGCGCCCAAAGGAACAGAAATCTAACACTCTTCATATGTTGCACAGATGGTAAAATACGACAAAATGTGGAAAGCCAGGGTATTATTATCAACTCATGTTTCCTAAGTGTCACATATAGCTCCGGAAATTATATTCAAACTAGACTGGAAAGTACCACTCTACATACAACATGCAAAGAGGGTGAAAACGAAGGAAATAAATGCTTTCAAACCTAATAGCACAATTAACCACTGGACAGTCCACTGAAATGAGTGGAAAGAAAATGGGGCCTCAGATCAAAGAGCACAAAACGTCAACTTTCCCAGATGCCAAAGAGAACTCTATTCAATGTCAAAAATGTCCCCATCGCTTGTTCCCTCTCAAAGGGCAGACCTTTGCTACTGAAGAGAACTGAAGCACTTGGGGCAGTGCAGGAACCCTCGGCTCTGCGTGTGCCCGACGGGGCTCCCTTCAGAGCTGCTCTCCTCTGCTCCTCGCAAGCGCCAAGTGGCCTCTGCAGTGAAAATCGCTGTGGCCCCCGCAAAACCTGATGCCACCAGAACAGTGACTAGAGGATGCCCAGCTCAGGCCCTGCCCCGCGGCGCTGACAGGCATTTGGATGACTTTGTGGAGGGAGGGCTGCCATATGGGCAGGGTCCTGAAACGGGAATTAAGTTCAGACTGCCGTCTCAAGTTGTAATTCCATCTGAGGCTGGGTCTTTAACACCTTTTTTTCTTTTTTGACCTTGATAATAAACAGCTTTCTCTAAGAGGCTGAAAGCATTCAGCCCGAAGGAGAAAGTAATAAAGGATGAAGAAGGGGAGTTAAAAACCAACTTCAAATTCACCCAAGATAGTTAAGAGAAGTTCTGTCTCTAGTTTCCAAGATAGAAGAAATAAATAGAATAGCTTAAGAAAGAAGTTCCTGACTAAAACTTTGAAAACATGTCCCCCGAAGCCAGGGCGAAGGTCATGAGGCTGATTTATCTTGGAGAAGAGAAGGCGTAGGCAGGAAGGGGCACACTGGGTGGTCTTCAAGTATCTGAAAGATATTTATACAGAAGACAATGTGCATTTATATTTTGCTGCTCCAGGGCCCTGAATTTGGAATAATTAGAAGCAACAAGTTCAATTTAGGAGAAATCTTTCTAATTATTAGAGTTGATCCAAAGTACTTGATCAAGGTCCTAAGGATCTAAGGAGGGGTCCCTTAGGGAAGTGAGGGGGGCCGTCAAGTAGGCAGGGCCATACCTGGAGCACAGCTAATTTTATTTATTTTATACATTAGTATTCTGAGTAAGATTTCATTTTAAAAATTAAGTCCAAGGACTTCCCTGGTGGTGCAGTGGTTAAGAATCCACCTGCCAGGGGTGGTGGTGTCATGAATTGGGTGATTGGGATTGACATGTATACACTGATGTGTATAAAACTGATGACTAATAAGAACCTGCTGTATAAAAAAAAAA
>RJWK010050015.1:0-16359 GCA_004363435.1 Platanista minor | reverse complement strand
CTGTCACACATCCCCTCCTGGAAGGCTCACCAACAGGGAAGGTTGGCTTTTGTCACAGGAGAGGGGACACCACATTCTCACAAAGCTTGTCACAACCTGTCCTCCCATTTATTCTTCCAAGGGCCCTGTCATCTTTCCTGAGAATCCTTCACTCTCCCCTAGGAGGTCTACATCCCCTCCCCTTTCCCTATTAAGATGGCTTTTAGTCTGGATTCTAAGTCAGCTGCGGGGAGTCACTCATTTTCCTGGGCATCTACCATGTGTACTTGAGGTACATATGTTACTAAACTTCTATTGGATTTTCCCTTGTTAATCTGTCTTTTGTTATAGAGTCTCAGCCAAGGAGAACACAGGAGGATAGAGGGAAAATATTTGTCCTCCCTACATCAGCAAGCTTAACAAGCTAGCCCTGCCTCACATGGAGCTCTCCTGTGTGGCACTGACCCGTCTGTTCTCAGGTTTATTGATTAAGGGCAAAGGCTGCCTTCTCTGATGGTTGTCGAACAGTAATCGGTATCAAGGCAGCAAAGAACAAAGAGCTTTATTTGGGGTCTTAAGAATGGCAATTCAGGAGATAGAGATTCAGGTGAAACCAAAGAGTGTTAACAGGGAAGAGAAAGAGTCAAGAGCTCATAAAAGCAAATGCCACAAGGTTGTTCAAGAATCATGCTGCTCTGTGATTCAAGAAGGGAAATGTTTGTTCCCTAAGGGATAGGCTGTCATGAGTTATTTTAGGGTAAGGGTCTGATAAATATCTTGAGTTTCTGGAACATCAGGCAGATATTATGGATGCTGCATTAAGACAGTAACTGGTCAAAAAGTCAGATTCCAACCAGGCTAAGACATGCATAAGTCATCCTTCCGCAGTGGTCTCCCTGCTCCATTTTAGAGAGCTCTCTTAGCAATACTGACTCCGTTTTGTTTTTCCTTTCACATTTCCCCCTTTGGATAGAGATCCTCTTTGAAAAGCGTCGATGAGCAACCATTTGGTTATTTGGCATCAGCCTTAATTAACTTCCTTAGCACTGGGAAGCCTCACTCCCTGGAAATCTTGTCCCACGGAGGAAGGAAAGAGGTGGTTATGTGAGAGGCGTCGCTTTGGGGAGTTTATGGCCACACTTGGGCTACAAGCATCCATCTTGGAAGTGAGTTGTAACCGCTGTTCAAAGTAGGAGAAGCTCATGGGTCTTCATTAGGAGGAATCTTGTGGGGGTGGTTAATCACCGCCAAACATCAAGCTACCATTATCCCTGTGGAGGGTGTCATAGCACAACAGTGAGAGATACAAAATATTAACAACTTATAGACTACACACACTTATTAATATTGCAACAATCAATAGTGATGTCATCGTAAGCAAAGATCTTAGCCCACTTTCACCTGAGCCTAACCAACCTTTTAGTGTTTCTACAAAACTGGGCATTGGGTCATTCATGGCATTTAGTTGTACTTTCATATGACTCATTAAGTTGGTGACATTGGAAGATTCATCTGGTGTTAAAACACAACATTCTGCTTGTATTATAGCACAGGTACCAATTTAAGAGGCTGTAATAATGTCAAGATCCATCCGGTTTTGTAAGACTGCCTTGCTTATTAAAGATATTTCAGAATTTTAAAGATTTATAGCTTGTTGGGGAAATCTGGTTAAAGCTTCTATATGAGCAATGACATCTTCAAGTCCCAGTGAGGGAACAAAAATAGATGCCAAATGACTAACCTAGCCCATCTTGCTTTTTATAAGGGATAATTTTCAGGGGCTGTGTTGAGAGTTGTGTGAATATGCCCTTGAGTCCAGGGAAATCCTAAGGTACAACATCTTATCCATCTGAGAGGGACCCAAGGCCAGAAGTTAGTTTCACAAAGCCACTGGGCTCCATTTGGGATTACCCAACAAATACTGTGCCATGTACTCCAATCAGTTCCAAACCAACCACTAGCTTTTTAAAAAATATTTATTTATTTGGTTGTCTCGGGTCTTAGCTGGGGCACATGAGATCTTCATTGTAGCACGTGGGTTTCTCTCTAGTTGTGGTGCATGGGCTTCTCTCTAGTTGTGGCATGCAGGCTTCTCTCTAGTTGTGCCATGTAGACTCCAGAGCATGTGGGCTCAGTAGCTGCAGCGTGTGGGCTCAGTAGTTGCGGTGTGCAGGCTCTCTAGTTGTGGCGTGCAGGCTCCAGCACACATGAGCTCAGTAGTTGCAGAGTGTAGGTTCAGTAGTTGTGGTGCACGGGCTCTCTAGTTGTGGCGTGTGGGCTCTAGAGCATGCAGGCTCAGTAGTTGCGGCATGTGGGCTTAGTTGCCTCGTGCATGTGGGATCTTAGTTCCCTGACCGGGGCTCAAACCCACATCCCCTGCATTGGAAGGCGGATTCTTAACCACAGGACCACCAGGGAAGTCCCCAACCACTAGCTCTTTCTTTCTTTTTTTTTTTTTTTTAAACATCTTTATTGTAGTATAATTGCTTTACAATGTTGTGTTAGTTTCTGCTTTATAGCAAAGTGAATCAGCTAACCAACCACTAGCTTTTAAAGTGATAGCTGCAGCACAAGAATCATGTGGTGCCCGTCCAAGATGTCAGGCATTATTCGGTAAGTTCATCTTTGTAAGGTTAAGCTGTTCCCAAACATAATGGGGCTTTGATACTTAGATGTCCTTAACACAGTGTTAACCATATAAATCTGTCCTGTAATTGGGGAACACCCTAAAAGACAAGAGGTGCCATTCTTCAGTTCTCACATTCTAATTCTTTCCTGAGATTGGGTTGTGTAGCCCTAAGAGAAAACAAATACCGATGCACAGAGTTATTTAAGGTTTGGTTGATGGGCCATTCACGTGGGTTCCAATGAATGATATCCATGATTTCTAAAGTAATACAAGCATTTCTTTCTGCTAAAATGAACTTTCTTAAAGCCAACCAGTCAAACCCTTATAATGGAGATATTCACCAAGGTAACTCAGAAGTGCTGGACAAGGGCAGTTGTCCACAAATCCAACAATGGGATTCGTTTGCAAAATGAGCCTGTGATTGTGTCTGTAGGAGAAAAATGTTCGAATCAAAAGCATTGATATATGGGAAAAGGCAAATAAAAAGGAAGATTATACAGACCTGGTCCCAAATCATGGGGAAGCTATCCACAACAGATTTGTTTGCTTCATCATCCTGGCTTTTGTCTGGTTAATTTGAGTTTCAGGTCTCTAGGTGGTTGTGAAGTCCAGGCAGGAGGTGTTGCCTTCTTTGAATGAGAAACATGAATCCATGAGTCAATGCCTTTAAATTTAGTGGCACAAGTTAACAGTACCTGGTAAAGTCCCTTCCAACGAGGTAGAAGGGTGACTTTGTGAAGGTGCTGGTCCCAGTAGACATACTTGCCAGGTCATGATGTTGGAGGTCTTCGTCTCCCAGGAGAGTGCTGTGAAAAGTTTGCTCTACAACCTTTGTATTAATTTTAAGGGCTTTAGTTAATTCTTGGAAGAAGTTGAGGAGATCTCCTTTCGTCATAGCAGATTCATATACTCCTTCACCTAGTTGCGTGTGACTGCCAGTAACAATTTAAAATGGTGCCAGTCTATTTTTCCTGAGGGAGTGATTCTGAGATTAGGCAAAACCAAAAGCAGTGCTTCAGGCCAAGGCAGCTTAAAAGGTTCAACTAATTTTAAAATGAATAGTTTAAATTATTCCATTAGTGCATACTACCAGTTCAGAGGACTGAGGATGGTAGGTGCAGTGAAAATGTTGCATAATTGGCCAAATATTACAGACAGACTATAAAATTTGTCCTACAAAGTGGAAGCCTTCTGTCACTATGTAGTTCAGAGAGATTTCAAGTTGGAATAATTTTTTCTAATAGCACTTCACTAATTACTGTGACTCTGGGACAAGGAAATGCTTCTACCCAGTGAGAAAAACATGCAAATCATTCCCAGAACATAATTATACCCTCGAGAGGGAGGCAATTGGATGAAGTCTATTTGCTGTATCTCCTGAGAGGAGAGGAAAATGTCCCATAGATGTATAAACAGGTTTTTCTGGGCCACATTTAGGACAGGTTTGACATCTCTGATAAACTCGGGAGGCCGTCTTTGGGGATAACTTCCAATTGCATTGCTTTCCCCATTTTACCAGTATTGCAATGAGTTAATTCATATGTGTCTTTCAAGATTTGTTCTTCTATTAAAGAACTGATTCATTAGAATGGAATTGACAATGAAAATTGGTTATCTCTGTGACACATGTAATTTTAAGATAATAAGTAGAATTATGACTGACAACATTATACTAGGACATATCCAAATTTTAGGAATTTCATATAATCTCTAGAACATTTATGTTAATAACATTTACCCATACAATACAACCCAAGAAGATTTATCAGCCTTTATTTGACAATGCTTCCCATGTAATTTAGCCTACCAAATAAGGTAATTAGTTTAATGTCTCTTTATAGAGAGAGAAAATAAATCTTTTGAGGTATTCCAGGGGACCTTCTGGAAAACCTCAAAGTTAGTTCCTGGTCAGTAAGACTTCATTTAGAATGTGATTTGTGGGAAGCTTATTAAAAAATATCAAAAGCTTTAAAAACACTTGGTGAAATAGGATCATAGGTCACTGTGAAACATTATTTATTTATTCATTTAATCAAAGTGACAAAGACCTCACAGGCAAATACAGAAAGCTGAATAGTTGTAAAAAGTCTTACCTACAAATTATAGCATCCTTGTTTCTCTATACAGATTACATTAAAGGTAAATAAAATCTTTGCTTACAATTTCTCATTTAGACTAGACCAATAATCTAAAAAACCGTTCTTTTCACAGAGAGAAAAACAAATTTTAACTTGGACTGGCTTACTTTTGATGTTAACAACTCGTTTACTTAATTAAATTCATTCCAATCTTATCCATTCCTGACCACATATAAAATTCTTTTCCAAAGATTTCTTTTTCATAAATCTTCTTTTACCTCTCTCTCTCGCTTTAATCACATACATTAAAGATTTCAAACCCTGAGAAACCTTTCTGGGGAAAACTAAAATGGAAGCAATTATGGACTCTCTTTTACATTAGCATATTCTACAGATTGGAAAACTTACACTTTTTTATAATTTCTAGAAACATACCTTCTCATAGAAAAGTCCTGTGTGGCACCAAACATGTTTACTAATTGTCCCAAATATCTTTAGTTTCTCTGCAAAAGGAAGCCTATGTTCAGTAATTGATGTTTCAGTATCTTATCTTATTTGGGAATGAGCTCCATACTTAATGAACTTAACTTAACTCATTTAACTTAATTTAGCAAAATTCTAAGGGCATAAGTTACCAAAGAGTTTTGGGAAGCTGTTTTTTAAGTTGACAGATCATAAAACAATTATTCTTAAAGAGTTCACCTAAAACTCTTATTCCATTTACATTTATTTAGCTTACCTATGAAAATACCATACCAAGTTATTTTTCTTGCTGACAAATTTTGTAACAGAGATAATATGGACTTATTTGACTTTTAGTTAACCTAAGTACAATAAAAGTAGTTTTCTTAATGTTGTTAACTCTGAAGACATGTCTATATTAATTAAACCAACAGGCTTAAACTAGCTATAATACTGAATATTTTCCCAGATCACGTAAATCTGAAACTAATTTGGGTTGGTTTCTACTATATTTCTGAGAAGTTTATGCAAGCGCTTGTTTGTTAAACTCAGTTAAATAGAGCTCTTTCACAAATTAATTTTGGCAATACCATTTGGAGGTAAAAAAATACCATTTCTATAACATACATACATAGATAAACACACATACAGATACACAGAGAGATCCCATAGTTTTCATTTAAAATCATTAGTCATGAACAGGTACAAAACAAAACCCACTAGTTTATAAATAAATAAAGTTGGAATAAATAAGTCTATCCATTTAGATGGCTAAAGTCTTTCATTATTTGTGGAGAAAGCTTTTTTCTTTTGCGGTATGCAGGCCTCTCACTGCTGTGGCCTCTCTCGTTGCAGAGCACAGGTTCCGCGGCCACGGCTCACGGGCCCAGCCGCTCCGTGGCATGTGGGATCTTCGCGGACCGGGGCACGAACCCGCGTCCCCTGCATCGGCAGGCGGACTCGCAACCACTGCGCCACCAGGGAAGCCCCTGTGGAGAAGGCTTTTAAGATATTTATTTGCTCTTGACAAGCAATTTTAAGGAGGCTGTTTGGGCAAGAGAGTCCTTTTAACAGTTTGTATATTAAGAGGCCTCGTTCTCTCTCCCTTTTTTTCCTCAGTCTTGGGAGTTGGAGGTGGTCTAGATAAGAGTTTCCAAAGAGGTTAGAAGCCTTTTAAGATAAATAGGGGAGGTTTGGAGATCGATGAAAGAAAAAAAATGAGTGGGTTTTAACTGCCTCTAGAGGTGCATGTCCAGTTTTAAAAAGACTTGTAAGATGTTAACACATGTGACTTTTCGATGTTGAATAATGAAATATGTCAACATTTGGAGAATTTGCATCACTCAATGAACCAATATTTTCTGAGTGATCAATATTAGATGTCAAAAAATCATGTGTGGGTACAATATCCATTCAAAGTACCAATTAGGCGAGTGATTTTGTCCATCCTAACAGAGCACAAAACCTTCACTGGATAAGGTTTCATATTCCACACTCGGCAAACCTCTAAGAAACTACCATTTGGTGAGTTCTAGTATGAAGTCAAAGAAAAATATCCATAATTATCTAATAAGGCAATTAATACACTCCTTCCTCTTTCCAACTACACATCTGTGTAATGCTAGATTTTCAACCAAAACAACAAATCAGGGGCTTCCCTGTTGGCGCAGTGGTTAAGAATCCGCCTGCCAATGCAGGGGACACGGGTTTGAGCACTGGTCCGGGAAGATCTCACATGCTGCGGAGCAACTAAGCCCGTGCGCCACAACTACCGAGCCCTCGTGCTGCAACTACTGAAGCCCGCACGCCTAAAGCCTGTGCTCCGCAACAAGAGAAGCCACCGCAATGAGAAGCCCGCGTACCGCATTGAGGAGTAACCCCCGCTCGCTGCAACTAGAGAAAAGCCCGTGCGCAGCAACGAAGACCCAACGCAGCCAAAAATAAAATAAGTAAAATAAATACATAAAAAAAAAAAAATCACAGTAGCCTGACTGAAGGAGCAGATATGAGAACTCAGCGGTCTTCTATGAAGTCAGACATTAAAAAGTTTTCGCAAAATTGTGAAACGGTGCTGCTCTTCTCCCTCAAATCTTTTTGTTTAGGAAAATACAGTTATTTTTCATTAACTTAAATGACATCATAGGTTAATCCACCCATCCAACGACATTATACCTGATTTTAAACGGGGCTGTCATTACAGGGCAGTGGGCAGTAAGGCCAGCCTTCTGCAAAATGAAGGTCAGAGAGAGATGAATAGCAAGGAGGAGAGCCTTGTGGGGACGTTCAGATGGACAGGAAGAAGCAGAGGGAGCCAGAGAGAACGCTCTCAGAACCCTCAGAAGATGTTTCCAACTGGGAAATCCTTTGCGATTATTGTGAGTTAGTTTCTCTGAGGGAAGCAATAGTGGATTCATTTGGGGGCATCAAATATCAGTTGCAATATGCTTCCCATACTTGTCTTATCCTATAGTTTTTTTCCCAACTGAGCATGAAAATAACCTCGTTTAGAAATCACAAATGAGCCCCATTGAACCAAGAGAGTTTCAAGTGGTGGTGGGTAATTTTAGTCCAACATCTGAGAAATTTACAAGAGGAAGTTTTGAAATGAGTTGGAATTCTGGATGGCAGGCGCCCATCAGCAGTGCCCTTAGAAACTGAACTGCCCATAACAGAGTACTCACAAGATGAAGGATTCCCTTCCCAGATAAAGCCAACACCAGAGGAAACCCAAATAACTCAGAATCTTGACCAAAATGGGAGTTTTGGAAACAAGAGAACTTATCCCCATGACCTAGGGCTGCCAAGGAGATGACTGAGTACGAGGAACTCTTGTAGGTACCTTACTCATGTCCATGGCACTGTTGGAAGTAGAGGTGAGTCACTTTGGATCCCACTTTTGACACCATGTAATGTTGAACAATAATTGGTATCAAGGCTGCAAAGAATAATAAGATTTGTAATTCAGGAGACACAAACTTGGATAAACCGAGAGTGTTCCAGAGAAAAGAAAGAGTCAGGGGCATATAAAGGCAAAAGCCACAATGTTGTTCAAGAATAAAAATTTTTTAAAAATTTACCAGTGTTTTAATCTCACATTTCATCTTCATTTACATGAAAAATTGGCATTGCTGAGGCAGAATATTTTAAAATACACAGATGCTGCCAATAAAACATTGCATGGCTGTTCAACAGAAACATAAAGCCACTGAAATATATTAATTTGTCAGTACACGTAAGTGTGGCTAAGTAAAAATTTGGGAGAAGAACAAATCAAGAATTATGATTGATTCTAATGCAATAAAGGAAATATTTGTCCTTAAAGAATGTGCTGTGACAAGTTACTTTAGGGAAAGTGTCTGATAAGTAGGGAAGCATCAAGAGTTATTTTAGAGTAAGGGCCTGATAAGTATCTTGAGTTTCTGGAATACTGGGCAGAGGCTCTGGATGCCTGCATTAAGACCACAGTGGTCAAAACGTCAGATTCCACCCAGGCTGAGATGTCCGTAAGTCACACTTCCTCAATGGCCTCTTGGCTATATCTTAGAGAGTTCTCTCTGCAATACCAGCTCCATTTCACTTCCTTTCATATGATGGAGGCTGTGGGAGAAGACCCAGCTCCTCCTCCTAGAACCTGGAGAATGGATCCCTTTTCTCCATGAAGGAACTTCAGTGCCCATGGCCAGATGAACTCCAGACGCTAAACCCAAATTGCAGAGGAGTAACTTGGGGTCAGTGGTCACAGTGAGAGGCCTGACCAAATTCAGACACACCGCTCCCTGGTCCTGAGGGGAGGACCCTCAAGGGGAGAACCCAGAAGAGCTGCCCAGAGGTCTGAGCCCCAGGACTTGAGGGCTGCCGCAGCCCTGGGCCACGGGGTCAGCAGACAGGTTGATGGGGCCCCTGCACCCACCCTCAGACCTTTGCTCTGCCTGAGGGACAGAGCTGATGTGTCTCCAGAGAACGGAGTTTAGACCTGCTCCAGCACAGCAATCAGAGGACCCCCAGGTCCCCACAGCACCCTGTCCTCCGTTCCCCCTGCTGCACTCGGGGCCGGCTGTGGGGCAGGAAGCAGATTTCATCCATGTTCACACCTGCACGAGTCACCAGATGAGAGGCTTTGCAAGAAAGGCAGCCCCGAGGGTGGGTCTGAGCCTCCCAGGGGCCCTTCAAGCCCTGCTCTGTGTGTCACCCGAGCTGAGCCCAGGGATGGAGGGCGGTGTGTTTCCTGCTCTGTGGCCCTAACTGCAGGTCTGAGCTACAGGAGGAGGAGTTGAGCCCCAGGCGGGAACAATGGAGCTCCGCTGTGGAGGGAGGGTCAGAGGCCTCCAAAACGCAGAGCGGGCCTCCGGTCTCCAGCCCGGCCCGAGGCTCCAGGCGCCAGGTGATCGGCTCCCTGAACCTGGTGTCTGTGGGCTGCACGTCGAGGGACAGCAGAGCCCAGACTGCAGGTGAGGACTCGGCCCCTCCCTGCAGCATAAGGTCTGCGCAGCAGCTGGTGGCTCAGAGCATGCAGAGCACACGCAGATCCCAGCATCTGGCAGAAGCATCCTCCCTTTCTAACAGTCCCACCCAAGCTGTCAAAGCGGCCCCAGCGCCTGATCTGAGGGGTGATGGCGGGGGGTTGGCTCTGCCCCCCGAGGCTGCGGGAGGGAAGTGGGGGAAGGTCTGTGGGGAGAGGCAGCAGCTGGAGCCGGAGCCCTGGGACACGTACCTGCTCTGGGGCCAGGGTGTGCAGGGGCTCTGCTGGGGGACAAGACTCAGGACAGGCAGGAGCCCTGCGGGTGGAGGATGGGGCTGCGCCATTTGCAGAGCTGGGCTGGGTGACTGCTGAGGACGGCTGGCCTGGGCCCGCAGGGAAGAAGTTTCTCACAATCCCATGTAAGGATTGCTTCATGGGTGGTGAGCTCCCCGTCACTGGGAGGGTTCAAGAGAGATGGGGTGATGATCTACAGCTCGGTCCTTGGGGAGAAGTTGGACCTGACAGGTTCCCTGATGATAAATGTTGGAAATGGCATCTGGGAAGCTTTAGCACGTCAGGGTTTTGACTTCTCCGGGCAGGGTCTGACTCAGGGTCTGGGGTGGAGCCCAAGGACCCCCTTGCCTCTGCAGCTGCTCCCGGATCTGAGTGTCCTGATTCCTGGGGTCTGAGAGCCCAGGCCTGGGAGGGACCTTGGACCCTGCTCCGTGCAGACAGGGCTCCAGGAGGGCAGGGGTCTCCATCCCAGTGCCCGGAGCAACTCCAGCTCCAGGCAGATGCTCAAACAGGGAGGTCAGTGCCCCCTTCCCCTCTCACGGCCCCTGGGCTATGAGACAAGGGCCCTAGCCCTGGGGGCCTTGAGCGTCCAGCCTCTGGAGTTGAGTCCTGGACAGTGACACCCCAGCAGGAAGCCCCAGGAGGAGGCGGCACTCAGAGAAGTCTGTCCCCAGCCCATGGCATTGTCCTGCAGGAGGGGGTCTTCCTGCTGTGACAATTAAGCATGCACTGAGTGAGTCACCCCTCCTCGAGCAGTCGGCAGACGGTCTTGCTTTGAAAGCAAACTCAGGTGGGGAGCAGGGTCCACATCGGGTGCTGTGATGTGTGTGGACTGATTGTCAAGACCCAAGTCAACCCCGAGCCCCCAGTCCTTCTGTGCACACATGGGGGGCAGAGGAGGAAGCGCAGGAGGCCGAGTCCACGGAGCAACCCCTCAGCATCGTCCTCCTGCAGGACGGGACCTGGGGGCGGTGTCTGGATGAGCAGGTGGCAGGTGGCAGCAGGCTCTGTGCTCTCAGTGGGCAGAGATGCCCAGGTGGCCGGACATGCCCAGTCCTAGGAGGGGCCCCCAGCATGGCTCTGAAACCCCTGTCCGGAGCAGATCCTTCCACCCAGGGGAAACTGTGCTGGATCCCCAGATTCCCACAGGACGTGGCCCCAGAACCCACTCTCTGCCGGTCACAGAGATGTCAGCACAGGGCTCAGAGGTGGAACTATAGGCTCAGGTGACCAGACCAGGTTTTCTCCTGCTGTGATTAGTCCCATCAGGGGTGGGGAGTGGGCCTCGGGGAGCCTGGGGGAGGGGCCTTGTCTCAGGTGAGGTGCCCAGCACACCCAGGGACAACTGATGGAACTCCAGGCAGCGGTGACCTGGACCCTCAAGGGGCTCTGGGCCTTGATGCCCCAGAAACTCACTCTCCAGGGGCTGCAAAGCGTTTCCCACCTGCCTTCTGCCCAGCGCTGCCCATGACAGCCTCTGCCTTGGGGAGCGGGCTGACTTGCAGTTTGCAGACAAGACCCAAGTGCCTGAGTAATCTTACTTTAAATAATTCAGTAGGAAGCATGGAAATCAAGCTGGAGATATTTCGGCTTAAGGACAACACATTTAAAGACGTATGGATTATTTATTCCTTTCATTTGCCCTCCAATGCAACCATAAATTTACACTATTAGATTTTTAATGAATATTAAGTTCTAAAAGTAAATTTGTGGTGGCTCTGGTTTTCCAATGAAAGGGGAGGGAGTGAAGGAGACTGCGTTTCTCAGGTTCTGAGGGCCCTGACTTCTGGGGCAGGTCCTGGATACTCAGGTGCCCGGGGCAGGAGGCAGCCACAGCTGGCTCCCCCTCTCCTCATCGTCTGCGGAGCACTGCCTCATTCCCGATACCAGTTTCTGCTTTTTGAGGCAACAGAGTGCATATCGTTTCAGAGGCGTTAGTTAGATATACTCACTCTGCTCAACAAGGGTGTTTATCATCCTGGAGGGAGGGCAGACCTGAGCATCCCCAGCTCAGTGTGGGCAGCGCAGTTCACCCAAGGGGAAGGAGCTGCTGATGCAAATGCCTGTGATCATGAGAGATTCAGACAATGGGCCCATGATGGGTTAACTTTGGGTGAATCGGTAGCCAAGTGTAACTATGTCGTGCTGATCCGAACTGACGTGCAGTCTGAAGGACTCAGTTCTATCTTGAGGTTGTCTGACTGGAGAGGAGAATTCTGTGACCCCATCAATAGGCTGAGGTCTGAATTTCTGATGACCCGTTGTATAAGTTAACAGCATGCCTTGTGGAATTGCAATGGTGAATTGCAATGGTGAATGGACTTCTCCATAAAGGGCACCCCCTGGCAAAATTTGTAGGGTGGCCATTGGAAAGGGTGTGTCTGGGGACCTGGGGATACAGACACTAAGGCGTGGACCTGTTGCCACATGCGCACAATCCGATCTCACCCTCCAGGGCACAGCTGAACCGTCTTTAGGAGCACATGGCAGAGCCCTTTCTTTTCCTGAGCATTTGGATGTCTTCTTTGGAAAGATGTTTATTCAGTTCCCCTGGCTGGTTTTAAATTGGTTTTTTTTTTTTTTTTTTTTTTTTTTTTTGCTGTCGTGTTGTATGATTTCTTTATACATCTTGCAGATTAACCCCTTATCAGATGTATGATTTGTAAATGTTTTCTCACATTCTATAGATTGCCTTTCCATTTTGTTGATTTTATATTTTGCTCTGCAGAAGCGTTTTAGTTTGATTTAGTTCCAGTTATTAATTTTTGCTTCTGTTGCTTGTGAGTTTGGTGTATTATCCTAAACATTGTTGCCAAGACCAATGTCAAGGAACTTCTTCCCAATGTTTTCTTCTAGGAGTTTTATACTTTCAGGTACTATGTTTAAGTCTTTAATCATTTCAATCTATGTCTGTGAGTGGTGTAAGATAGGGGTCTAATTTCATTCTTCTGCATGTAGTTACTCAGCTTTCCCAACACTGTTTATTGAAGAGACTATCCTCACCCCATTGAGTAATCTTGGCTCCCTTGTCAAAGATCAGTTTTATGCAAGGGTTTATTTCTGAGCTCTCAACTTTGTCTCATTGATGTGTTCAATTTTATGCCAGTACCATGATGTCTTGATAATTATAGCTTTGTATTATAGGTTTGAAATAGGAAGTGTGATGCCTGTAGCATTGTTCTCTTCTTTGGATTGCTTTAGCTATTCAGGAATTTTCATAGTTCCATACAAATTTTAGGATTTTTCTATTTCTGTGACTTTTGATAGGGATTGAATGAAATCTGTAGATGATGTATGATTGGAATTTTGATAGGGATTGGAATTTTGAGAGGAATGGAATTAAATTTAACTGGAATTTTGATAGGGATTGAATTAAATCTGTAGATGATGTATGACCCTTTTAACTGTATGATGGACATTTTAACGATATTAATTCTTCCAATCTATGAACACAGGATATGTTTCCATCTGTTTGTGTCTTGTTCAATTTCCTTCATCAAAGTCTTGTAGTTTTTATTGTGCAATACTTTCACTTCCTTGCTTGGATTTCTTCCTGAGTATTTTATTATTTCTGATGGTATTGTGAATGGGATAATTTTCTTTTTAAGATATTTCATTTTTAGTGTATAGAAACACAATTGACTTCTGTGTATTGATTGTGTATCCTGCAACTTTGCTGAATTCATTGGTTAGTTCTAAACATTTTTTGGTGGAGTCTTTCAGATTTTCTACACATAACATCGTATCATCTGCAAACAGAAAATTTTACTTCTTCTTCTGTGATTTGGATGCCTTTATTTCTTTTTCTTACCTGATTGCTCTGGTTAGGATTTTCAGTAATATGTTGAATAAGAGTGGTGAGAGTGTTCACCCTTACCTTATTCTTGATCCTAGAGGAAAAGCTTTCAACCTTTCACCATTGAGTATGATATTAGCTGTGGGCTTGTCATATATCACCTTTATTGTGTTGAGGTACAGTCTATATCCAGTTCATTGAGTTTTTTTTTTTTAATCAAGAAAGGGTATTGTATTTTGCCAAATGTGTTTCCTACATATGTTGAGATGATCATATGAATTTCATCTTTCATTCTGTTAATGTGATGTATCACATTTACTGATTTTTTTGTATGTTGAACCATCCTTGCATTCTAAGGATGAACCATTGTTGATCATGATGTACAGTCCTTTTAATTGTGCCGTCGAATTCAATTTGCTACTATTTTGATGACAATTTTACATCTAAATCCATCAGGGATGCTGGTCTAGAGTTTTCTTGTAGTGTCCTTATCTGGCTTTAATATCACAGTAATGCTGGCCTTGTAAAAAGAGTTTGGGAATGTTTCCCCCTCTTCTATTTTTTGGATGAGTTTGAGAAAGATTGCCACTAATTATTCTTTACATGTTTGGTAGAATTCACCAGTGAAACCATCTGTTTCTAGGCTTTTTTTATGTGTGTGTGTGTATTGGGAGGTTTTTGATTACTGATTGAATCTTCTTACCTGTTATTGGTCTGTTCAGATTTTCTTATTCTTCCTGATTCAATCTTAGTAGGTTGTGTATTTCTAGGAATGTATTCATTTTTTCCTAGGTTACCCAATTTGTTGGCCTTTGATAATTCATATGATCCTTTGTATTTCTTTGGTATCTGTTGTAATCTCTCCTCTTTCACTTCTGATTTTATTTATTTGAGATGTCTCTTTTTTTCCTTAGTCAAACTAGTTTTGTCAATTTTATCTTTGTTAATTTTTATTGTTGAAGGGAGACAAAATAGAGGGACATCTCAGGCCATTGTGTTGTGGGCATCACCCTCCAGCTCATTTCTGTTTAACACTGAATAATATTCCATTTTCTGTATTTATCACAGTCTATTTATCCATTCACCTAATGAAGAACATATTCATTGCTTCCAAGTTTTGGCAATTATTAATAAAGCTGGTATAAACATCTTTGTTCAGATTTTTGTGTGGACACAGCTTCTCAACTCCTTTGGATAAATACTAGGGAGCTTAATTGGTTGAGCACATGATAAGAATATGTTTAGTTTTGTAAGAAACCACCAAACTGTCTTCCAAAGTGGTTGTATAGTTTTGTATTCCCACCGGCAATGTATGAGAGTTCCTGTTGCTCCACATCCTTTCTGGTATTTTCACTGTTCTGGACTTTGACCATTCTAATAGGCATGTAGTGATATCTCATTGTTTTAACTTGCATTTATCTGATGACATAGGATGTGGAGCATTTTTACATGCTTATCTGCCATCTGTATGTCTTGTCTTTGGTGGGATATATGTTTAGGTCTCTGGCCCATTTTTAATAGTTTATTTTCTTATTTTTGTGGTTTAGTAGTTCTTTGTATATTTTGGATAACAGTCTGGTATCAGATGTGACTTGCCTTTAAAATCATTTGATAATATATTTCACAGAACAGAAGTTTTAAATTTTAATCAAATCCAGCTTATCAATTATTTCCTCCATGAACCATGCCTTTGATATCCTATCTTAAAAGTCATCACCACACCTAAGGTTATCTAGGCTTTTTCCTGAGCTATCTTCTAGGAGTTTTATAGCTTTGCATTTTATATTTTGGCCTAAGATCCATTCTGAGTAAATTTTTGCGAAACGTATAAGATCTGTATCTAGATTCAGTTTGTTTTTCATATGGACGTCCAGTTGTTCCAGCACAGTTTGTTGAGAAGACTATCTTTGCTCCATTGTATTGCCTTTGCTCCTTGTCAAAGATAGGTTGACTCTATTTACGTGGATCTCTTTCTGGGCTCTCCATTTTGTTCCGCTGATCCATTCGTCTATTCATTTAACAACATCGCACTGTCCTAATACTGTGGTTTATAGTAAGTCTTGAAGTTGGGAAGCACCAGCCTCCAGCTCTGTTCTTCCTCAGTATTGTGCAGGTTCTTCGGGGTCTTTTGCTTCTGCATATAAACCTCAAGATCAGCGTGTCGATAGTGATGGGACAACTTGGTTGAATTTTCAATGAGATTGAATTGAAGCTGTAGATCAATTTGGGAAAAAACTAACATCGTGACAATGTTGAACCTCCTTATTTATGCCCATGGAGTATTTTTCCATTTATCTAGTTTTTTGATATCATTCATCAGAGATTTTTAATTTTCCTCAGATAGATCTTGTTGTATTTTGTTAGATTTATGCCTAAATGTTCCGTTTTGGGAGGTGCTCCTGTGAATGGTACCCTGAATCAAATTCCACTTGTTAAAAGCGGGTCATTTTACAGAAAGTAAAAAAGTGTTAGCAAAGGCAGTCATGTAGGTATGGTATGCAAAGTGTGGGGGTTGGTCTGACTTTGAGGATGATGCAGACGTGTGACCTTCTTATCCCAAATCCCAGCCCCTTGTCAAGTGCACTGGACGCATCCGTGTTGTCAACACACCCCCAGTTAGCTCATCACGTCACTAACCTGCCCCTCCTCTTGACCATGTCAC
>RJWK010050014.1:0-16419 GCA_004363435.1 Platanista minor | reverse complement strand
AATTCAGAATAATGATAGTAAAGATGATCCAAAATCTTGGAAATAGAATGGAGAAAATACAAGAAACATTTAATAAGGACCTAGACGAACAAAAGAGCAACCAAACAATGATGAACAACACAATACATGAAATTAAAAATTCTCTAGAAGTAATCAGTAGCAGAATAACTGAGGCAGAAGAATGGACAAGTGACCTGGAAGATAAAATAGTGGAAATAATTACTGCAGAGCAGAATAAAGAAAAAAGAATGAAAAGAACTGAGGACAGTCTCAGAGACCTCTGGGACAACATTAAATGCACCAACAATCAAATTATAGGGGTTCCAGAAGAAGAAGAGAAAAAGAAAGGGACTGAGAAAATATTTGAAGAGATTATAGTTGAAAACGTCCCTAATATGGGAAAGTCAATAGTTAATCAAGTCCAGGAAGCGCAGAGAGTCCCATATAGGATAAATCCAAGGAGAAACACACCAAGAAACATACTAATCAAACTATCAAAAATTAAATACAAAGAAAAAATATTAAAAGCAGCAAGGGAAAAACAACAAATAACATACAACGGAATCCCCATAAGTTTAGCAGCTGATCTTTCAGCAGAAACAAGATCCTTTTTGACTCACTGCCTAGAGAACTGGAAATAAAACAAAAATTAAAAAAAATGGGACCTAATGAAACTTAAAAGTTTTGCACAGCAAAGGAAACCATAAACAAGATGAAAAGACAACCCTCAGAATAGGAGAAAATATTTGCAACCGAAGTAACTGACAAAGGATTAATCTCCAGAATTTACAAGCAGCTTATGTAGCTCAATATCTAAAAAACAAACAACCCAATCCAAAAATGGTTGGAAGACCTAAATAAACATTTCTCCAAAGAAGATATACAGATTGCCAACAAACACATGAAAGAATGCTCAGCATCACTAATCATTAGAGAAACGCAAATCAAAGCTACAATGAGGTATCACCTCATACCAGTCAGAATGGCCATCATCAAAAAAATCTAGAAACAGTAAAAGCTGGAGAGGCTGTGGAGAAAAGGGAACCCTCTTGCACTGTTGGTGGGAATGTGAATTGGTACAGCCACTATTGAGAACAGTATGGAGGTTCCTTAAAAAACTACAAATAGAACTACCATATGACCCAGCAATCCCACTACTGGGCATATACCCTGAGAAAACCATAATTCAAAAAGAGTCATGTACCAAAATGTTCATTGCAGCTCTATTTACAATAGCCAGGAGATGGAAACAACCTAAGGGTCCATCATTGGATGAATGGATAAAGAAGATGTGGCACATATATACAATGGAATATTACTCAGCCATAAAAAGAAACGAAATGGAGTTATTTGTAGTGAGGTGGATGGACCTAGAGTCTGTCGTACAGAGTGAAGTAAGTCAGAAAGACAAAGACAAATACCGTACGCTAACACATATGTATGGAATCTAAGAAAAAAAGAAATGTCGTGAAGAAACTAGGGGCAAGATGGGAATAAATACACAGACCTACTAGAGAATGGACTTGAGGATATGGGGAGGGGGAGGGGGTAAGCTGTGATAAAGTGAGAGTGTGGCATGGACATATGTACACTACCAAACGTAAAATAGATAGCTAGTGGGAAGCAGCCGCATAGCACAGGGAGATCAGTTCGGTGCTTTGTGATCACCTGGATGGGTGGGATAGGGAGGGTGGGAGGGAGGGAGACGCAAGAGGGAGGAGATATGGGGATATATGTATACATATAGCTGATTCACTCTGTTATACAGCAGAAACTAACACAACATTGTAAAGTGATTATACTCTAGTAAAGATGTTAGGGAAAAAAGACGGAGGGCCCATACTAGAGTCCAAGGCCCTATCTCCCCATCCTGGTGTTTCCCTGGCCCTGGGTGGAGGCACTGGGCTCTCTTCTGTGTGTATCATGTGCTGGGAGCCCTAGGTGTCCCTGGGATGATTTACTTTCCTGCTGCACTGGAATTCTTGCTTCATAGAAACCCAGATCCTGACCTGTCCCAGGGCAGTTCTCAGAAACCACCAAGGTCCCTTCCTGAGGGATGACAGGACCACCTTGTGTGAGGGTGGTGGTCCCACAAAGGAAGGGGTCCCTCCTTTCTGAGGGGATAGGAGTATGGAGTATGAAAGAAAAGACGACTCCATCTGGCCCTATAATGTGGGGTTGAAATCAGCTTAGGCAGTGAGAGGGTGCACACATCCCCCCGTGCGGTGAGTGTGGACTACTAATGGCTCAGGCCAACCCTCTCTGTAGAGAACTGTCCTCAGCTCAGTCCAGGAGGCTACAGCCCCACCCGCCTGGAGATGGTGCACAACTGTCCCGTGGATGGAGTCTAAGAGGAATTAATTCACTCAATTATGTTAACTTTGCAACCTTACGTTTATTAAATCCACAGTTCTAAAACTTGAGAGCGCAGAAGAATCACCGGGGTGCAGGTGATTTTACAAATCAACTCGCAGGCCTCTTTACAAGGAGACAGGGACTGTAGTGACAGCAAGCAGTCCAGCCCTGCCCAAGAAGGGCTCCACAACAGAACTGCTAAAGACCCAGCTCCTAACCCCTGGCCTTCTACACCATTCCAGGTACAGTCCCCACCTTCTGATGGCATCCCGCCCCACTCTCTCTTCTGCTGTCTGTGTTCCAGCCACAAGGAATGGAAATGAACCATGCTTCTTCCCACCTCAGAGCCTTCACAGAAGCTGCAGGAAAAACTCGGACCCCTCTCAACCCAGTTAATTCCCACTTCATAACTCATTTCAAAAGTCCCGTCCTCGGAGCCTTCCCTAACACCCATTGCCCGTACCAGACTTGACCCACCGCGAAAAACTACACTGTGTGATGATCGCCTACTGCCCACCTTCCCCTCTGGGCTGTAAGGTGTCGATATGGTCTGTTTTTGTTCACTGTCTTAGTCCGGTGCCCGGCACAAGGCAGGAACCCGATAACAATTGTCTGGCCAATGGCCTTGCCACTTCGCTATTGTTCTTACACGGCTGGAGCATTCCTCCTTCAAATGTCTGCTGTGTGCCAGGCCCAGGCCAGGCTCTGAGCACAGCAGGACAAATCAGTCATCTGGCACACACCATCCAGCTCATATGGGGGTGTTTGGCTTGTGAGCACCAAGACCTGTGGACATGACCTCTGGAATTTCAAAGGTTGAAACATGCTAACAATTGAGCCTCACCCAAGGGACAGGCAAGAACTTTCATTTTAAAGCAAGGTCATGTATCCAGCCCGCCATGATATTCCCCCCTCTCCCTGGTCATGACACAGGTGGTTTGGGCTGAGGTGTGGTTATGCTGGGAGGATGGTGAGTGGGGAAGGAGCAGCCAGTTTGATGAAATTCTCCCTCTCTCTCTCTCTCTCTCTCTCTCTCTCTCTCTCTCTCTCTGTCAGGTTTGGACAAGGGCTTGCTTGACACCTGTGGCCCATCCAACACCCAGTGCTGAGAATATTTTCCAAGCTACTTCTTGTTTCACAACAGCTCGTTCACATTTTAAGCTGCCCTAGATCTCCACAACCCACAAGGTATATGTGGTATCCCATGGTGCGGCCTAGCCAAGTCATCGTACTATTGGGAGGTGTCTAAAACGCTGTCCTTCATGTCACCAGTGGCTTTGGGCCACCTGGTCTAAACAACCTCAGCTCTCCTAGAACCAGAAACGAAGCATCACAGTTAAGTCTGAAATGGAGAAACAGGAAGCAGCGTCTCAGTGAGGATGGATGGCTGAGAAGGGGAGATTTGGCAGGGCCAGGGAAACTGGTGGATATAGGTGTGTGAGCACCTCCCACCCTCCAGGATCAGTCCCTGGGAAAAGCTGGCTGCTGAGGCTGCCAGGAGATAGATCCGCAGCAGCTGAGTAATGTGAGGGTGTGTGGGGAGTCGGGCATCAGACCAGGCTCAGGTGCCTCGGCCAAGGATGTCCTTCTGGGAAGGCAGAAGAGGCGGGATAGGGGTGCCATGGGGCCCCCTCTTACCAAACAACGGTCTCTCTGCCCTGCCTCAGAGCCCAAAACTGCCCTGACATGCCCCTCTGGGCTAGGGCTCCCTGGGTCCTCATTCAGACATCAGACATAATGACCGTGGGAAGCCATTATTTATCCTGGTAAAACAGTGATGCCTCGCCCTGACTGCACAGCAGAAACACCTAAGGAGTTTCTTAAAATCCAGAACACAGACCACACCAGGCCAATTATATCAGCACCTCTGGACAGGGACTCAGGCATGAAGGTTTTAACTCCCTAGGTGTTTTCAATGTGGGCTCAGGTGAGAACCTCTCCACCCACAGCTTGGTGGGGATTAGCTTCTCAGGTAAGCCCAGTCTGAGAGCAAGGGGACAGCGCACAGGTGTGGAGGAATCGGCCAGGTGCCATAGTGATGTAGCTGAACTTCCTCTTCATCTTCACGCCACACACAGGAGGGGGCATTATCACCCTCAGGTCCGCAACGAGAGGTCCAGGGCTGGAGAAGTGAAGCAGCAGGGCACACGCCAACACAGTGGGACCCCAGAGCCTTCATTCTTCTCAGGATTCTGTCCTGCCACCGGGAAGGGCTGATGGGGGAACAGCAAGTAATTGGGGACACCTGGGGACTGTAGCGGTCCTGCTCTCACGGTGTGGGCAGTACGGGTGTGCTGCCGGTGGGATCTGGTCAGCCTGGGCATGGCACTTTTATGACCTAATGAACCAGGAGAGCAGCAGAGTGTTTTCTGCCTCGGAAAAGTCATGATTTGTCTGGAAACTTCTCTCTGGGTGCCCTGTGCATTTGTCTTGGACAACCCTACGATCAAGATGAGCTATTACAGGCAGGGTAGGTGACCTCCTAAGCTTTGGACAAATGCACGAGGCATGAGAAAGACAGCTAAATGCCTCCCGCTTCTGCCTTCCCCACCCTCTGAAACCCCACCACCAGGGCACCGGGACTTCCAGGTTAAACCCCTGGCTCCCAAGCTTTGCTGCACATTAGAAGCACCTGGGGAGCTTTTAAAACTCCCAGTCCTCAGGTCACACACCTTATCAATTAAATCAGAACGTCTGGAGGTAGGAGTCAGGCATCAGTAGTTTTTAAAGGTCCCCAGGTGATTCCATCATGTGGCAACGTTGGAGGCCCACTGGGTCAGGAGTTGCTCTCCACAAGCCCTTCATACAGTGCAGAGGGCAGGGGATCCATCCCTGCCCCTCTGCCCCCTCCTGGGGCCCCAGTGTGATCCAGCTGGTCAGTTCTTTTCCCTCTTTGACCAGTGAGGCTGCTCACAACAGTTTTCTCCCTCATCACTGAGCCGAGACCAGCTCTGAAAAAATGCTCACTGGGATGACATATATGTCTCTTTCTCCCTTCTTTTCTGGAACATGGTTTTCAAACTTGAACAGACATCAGAATCCCCTGGAGGGCTTGTTAAACCCAGATCCCTGGCCCCTACCCGCTAGAGTTTCTTTTTTTTTTTTTTTAATTTTTATTGGAGTACAGTTGCTTTACAATGTTGTGTTATTTTCTTCTGTACAGCAAAGTGAATCAGTTATACATATACATATATCCTCTCTTTTTTAGATTTCCTTCCCATTTAGCTCACCACAGATCACTGAATAGAGTTCCCTGTGCTGAACAGTAGGTTCTCAATAGTTATTGATTTTAAACAGTTTCTGATTCAGTGTGTCTTGGACTGGGGCCTGAGAATTTGCATTTCTAGAAATTCCCAGAGGATGCTGATGCTACTGGTCATTGAGGGGCCACACATGGAGAACCACTGGTCAGAGGAAAGGAAGGGAAATGGGTTCTCAAAAAGAGTTCACAGAACAGTAGTTGGCGGGGGCTTGACATAGGAGACCCCCAGGGGTGTCAGAGAAATGCAAAGTGATTGTCGATGAAAAGATACCTTGTCTCTCCAGCTCCTTCAAAACCCATGAGAAGGAGAGGCTGACAGAGAGGCGCTGAGTGATGATGGATGGCCGGTCAGGGCAGGTCTGATTTGGCCATGGTTCACTCACGGCTCCGCCCCATGGTATGACAGAGGGAGGGGTCCCTGCGGGATGCGAAGGTCTGAATTTTAGACCCCCTTTGTCCTGAGGAAAACATCAGTGAAACTCTGGTTTTCCAGGGAGAGGATCTGAGTGAAGCAAGCCGTTCTTTAATTTCTCTTCTGAAGGCAGGGTCTCCCTTGTACCATCAGCTGCTTTTTCTATCACTCAGGGAGGCGGCAATGAAATAGTGGTCAGAAAAACTACATTCACAGCAATTTCAGAGCGTGCCTGGGTCCTGAAGCATGCACATAACTGTTACCTCATAAAAGATTGATCAATGAGATGCAAAATATACAGCTACTTCCTCTGAACATGGTAAGGGGCCTTAATCCAGGGGTCATTTTACGTAATGCAAACCACAACTGAGTCTGATGAAAGGATTCTTTAATGGGAGAAATGTTTAGAAACTAAAGACAAGCATCTCGTCCTAGGAGCGTTGAGCAAGTCACATCAACTCAGAGCCTGACTGGCCAAGGTTTCAGGGCAGCTGGCTTCTGAGCTCTGCTTAGTCACCGGTGACCTTCCTGGATGACCTTGGGCAACTCCCAGACCCTTTTCCTGCCTCCCTTTTCCCAGCAGGGGAGCCGAGAGTATCATACTTGCCCCTTGGTTCTCAGACACTGGTTCTGGGCCTAGAGTTTGCTATAAAACTGGTCTCTTGGGCTGGAGCCATTAGAGAGCCTGCTGCCCAGTAGGCTGCTCAGGACCTAGGTAGTGGCAATAGGTGACTTTCCATCCAGATGTCTGCTTTCTGAACACAGTGGAGAGGGTAGCAGTGAGAAAACAGAAGAGCTTCTATCTCAAATGACCACTTCAAACTTCCATAATGATGAAGAATGATATAACTGCATGTGTATAGTTGAACCTGGGTGGGAGTGTGCAAGTAAGTATATGAGTGTGTGTTTCATGAGTGTTTATGGTGAGTGTGCATGAGTTTGTGACAGTATGGATGTGAGTGGGTGAATGTGTGTGAGTGTATGTG
The DNA here is from genome assembly GCA_004363435.1 of Platanista minor. Taxonomy (NCBI): domain Eukaryota; kingdom Metazoa; phylum Chordata; class Mammalia; order Artiodactyla; family Platanistidae; genus Platanista; species Platanista minor. The sequence goes on along the minus strand of RJWK010050014.1, from coordinate 9,404 downwards.
TCTGTGTATACATGTATTATTAGGGATGTGTGTGTATATGAGCGTGAGTGTGTTCAGAAGTGTGTGTGTGTGTGTACAAGTGTGGGCAGGTAAAGAACGTTTATGTGTGTGCACACATGAGAGAGCCTGTGTGTGCACATGTGTGTGTGCATGTGAGCATACATGTGAAGGTGTGTGCTGGGGCATGTGTATGTGTACCAGTTTTGAGGTGTCCTGCCTTTTACCCCCTCATAATGCTCTTGGCTCCTGCTGGTCTTTGCATTATCCCCTTGGCACTGTTCTCACAGTAATCCCAAGAGGCAGTTCAATAACGCAGGCTGAAAGACGTGGCAACAACCTAAATGTCCATCAACAGATGAATGGATAAAGAAGATGTGGTACATATATACAATGGAATGTTATTCAGCCATAAAGAAGAATGAAATAATGCCATTTTCAGCAACATGGATGGACCTGGAGATTATCATACTAAGTGAAGTCAGACAGAGAAAGACAAATATCATATGATATCACTTATATGTGGAATCTAAAATATGATACACATGAACTTATCTACAAAACAGAAACAGACTCACAGCTGTAGAGAACAAATTTATGTTACCAAAGGGGAAAGGGGGTGGGGGAGGGATGGAGTGGGAGTTTGGGATTAGCCGATGCAAACTATTATATATATAGGATGGATAAACAACAAGATCCTACTGCATAGCACAGGGAACTATATTCAATATCCTGTGATAAACGATAATGGAAAAGAATATGAAAAAGAATGCATGTATATGTATAACTGAATCAATTTGCTGTACAGTAGAAATTATCACAACATTGTAAATCAACTATACTTCAATCAAATAAACTAAAAAAAAAATGCAGGCTGAGGTATGTGTGAAGCAATTTGTGACAGCCTTTCAAAGCAAATTGTTTTAGGCAGAAGACTATAGCATTTTAATGGCAGTACTATGCCTAATCCGTTCATATGTTGTTGAAAAAAGAGCAGGTTCTGCGGAGGCCAAGGCAAGCTGTGGCCCAGAACTGAAGACCCTGTCAGCCTGGAGAAGACAGAGAAGAGTTTCTTAGAAACTTAGAAAAGGGCCAATTATTTCCAGGCCACAAACAGCTACATTACTAATGCTTAACCAATAAAAGTTTTCATTTTTTAAAATGCCCAAGTATTTTATGAAGACCTGAATATATCTGACCTGAGTCCATTCAAGATTTAACTATGAGGGCTTCCCTGGTGGCGCAGCGGTTGAGAGTCCGCCTGCCGATGCAGGGGACGCGGGTTCGAGCCCCGGTCCGGGAAGATCCCACATGCCGCGGAGCGGCTGGGCCCGTAAGCCATGGCCGCTGAGCCTGCGCGTCTGGAGCCTGTGCTCCGCAACGGGAGGGGCCACGGCAGTGAGAGGCCCGCGTACCGCAAAAAAAAAAAAGCGCTTCCCTGGTGGCGCAGTGGTTGGGAGTCCGCCTGCTCGATGCAGGGAACGCCGGTTCGTGCCCCGGTCCGGGAAGAGCCCACATGGTGCGGAGCGGCTGGGCCCGTGTGCCATGGCCGCTGAGCCTGCGTGTCCGGAGCCTGTGCTCCGCAACGGGAGAGGCCAGAACACTGAGCGGCCCGCGAATCGCAAAAAAAAAAAAAAAAAAAAAAAAAAAAAGATTTAACTATGAGATGTAAACAGATGCTTTCAGCAGGATGAACTGAGGACACATGACTGAAGGCATCCAATATTCTCCTTACATCAGAACAAGTGTTTGCAGACACTAGCAGTCCTCCCCACCTCCAGGGTTTCAACAAGCCCTTATCAAAGGAGAAATCAACATCTGGGCCTGAGACTGGACCAGTCATATAGGAATGTTTCAGGAAAATGAGGAAAGACGTCCATGGGCTCAGAGGACTAAGGGAAACCCCCTCAGTTCCAGCTTCCAACATGGTGGCTGGATGTAGCAGATGCATAAAAAGCTTTTATAAATGAAGTGAACACGTGAATAGATGAATCAATCAATCAATCAATCACATAATGCTAAGGAAGAAAGACAATGAGCCCCTTCCTGGTTTACAGAACAATCTTTTATTAAAGTGAGTCTTGCCAAATGAGGGTTTTTATCCTTAAGCCTGCATGGTCCCCAGAAACAATAGGTTTTCCAGAAGAAATTCTAATAGCAAAATAATGATTTTCAAATACCAATGTCTTTGCCAGCCAAAGGGACCAAATGCTATGTCTGATGTGAAGAGTAAAGCACAATAAGAACCACTTATTGTTACTGTGACTGCTCATTGTAAAGGTATCTAAACCATTTTGAAACAATTCAACTACTTTTTATTCAGCAATAAATGTGCTGAAGGCTCAGCGCCACCATACCTACCAGAAAGACCAGACCCATTCCTTACTGTAGAGCGCTTCAGCTCCATGGACCCTTACTCAGAACATTAACTCTTAGTTAACACACAATCTGGGAGATCTGCACTCCAAGGCACAGACTCATCACTTTAAGGTAGAAGGTCGATTGCTAGAGACAGGCAGAGTGATACTGACAAGAAATGGTACCATACATAAAAAGGAATATATACTACTATGGAGAAATCTCTAGCATATGTTAAGTGCAAAAGGCAAGGTAGAAAAAATGTAGAGTATGCTACCAATTACCTACAAAAGGAGGATTTATAAATATGTGAAACATAGTTGGTTACATTAAAAGTAAATGAAAGCCAGCTTTCTTTAAATATATCTTTCGTTATAGATTTAATTTTGGAACCATGTAAATATTTTATCTAAGTATAAAATAAAATTGAATTTTAGAAAAGTAATCCCTTAAAATCAAAAGCAAAATGAAATAAGTGAATCTAACTCTGTATTCAGTTGGTAGCATAACCACACAGAGAGGGATTATTCCATGCGATTTTAAAACACAGCAATTTGACTTTACATCCATCCCTACTGGAATCTATCTTAAGGACAAAAAAAAAAAAAAAAAAAACTGCAAAAAATTCTTAAACTCACATTTAATGTTTAAATCATAATGTTCAAGGTGGTATTTGTATTGTTATTCTCAGACTACCGTGTATATGTTGTGCAGCAGAGCAGATGAGTAATTATCTGCTGACATTGAGAAATATTTGCAATATGATAGAAAAAAAATCATGTAGATGTAAGATCAATAGGTTAAGTAAAATTCTATAGTCCTAAACCTGAATTGGTAGCAGCAGTATTGACTCCCAGTATATTTTATCTTAAATACATATGCATACATATACATTTTTTTCCTTTCTCTGTCCACTAAAAAGCCCGAGAAACAAGGACTAAACTAGCAACACAAAGCACCCCTCATGCCCATTTCCCAGTAAAAAAACCTAAGAATCTTTGGAAAAATGTTTGATTAAAGGTCTGGGGCAGGGATTTCATAAGATAAGTCTAGGACATCTTGCAGGGAAACTATCAAAGTCCTGTAGGGTCAGGTCAAAAGGATTCAGAAGCACACTCAAAAAGGTTCCCGCTGGCCAAGGGGAGGCAATTTGAACTTCAATAATGATAATAACTAGAATAGATTAAAAGACATCAGATATATATGTTTGTGATATTTCTTTTATCTATTTTCTGGAGTGTGTTGTTTCTTCTCTTTTATGATAAGACAACAGATAACCTTAAGACACACAAAATTCTCAACAAGGGTTTAAATTAGTAAAAAGAATCAATTATAGAATGTTTTTAAATAAATCTATTATTATATACATATATAATACATATGTATACTGTATATTACATATATTCTTATATAGAATATGATATATTCTATTTCTTTCTAGTACATAATTAATGAATAGGTGATATTGATTTCAATCAGCATGTTACTTGTCTGTAATCATTTTTAAAATAGGAGTGACATTTTGTGTTGTCTAGACACTGACTCAATAAGTAGGGAAACTCTGTGGTCCCGGTTCTGTTCTTTTCTTAGTATTCTGAGGATCTCTCTCAATTGTTTAAATATGTTTATCTTTATGTTTGAGGGTTTTCTTTTAACATTTGTCACTTTCTTGGGCAACAGTCTCAATAATTTGATTGGCTTTATTTTCTTCATAGGCAAAATTAATGCAATAAACTAAATTACGTTTGACCTCAGATTAAAAAAAAAAAAAAAAGACATCAGATAGGTTTCAATCCATGAGTTCACAGTCATCCCTGGAAGACATAAATGAACAACTAATTATCTTAAAAACTGGTGAGGAGAAGGGGGAACAGTCAAGCATTAACTTGCATTTCCTAAATGAACTGTCTTTCAGGGTAACTGCCGAGTTGATGAAGAGAAGCATCCATTTGTAGAAGTTTCCAGCTAATAAAACAAGACGGCATCATAGAATTGGTGTGTCAACATTTTGCCACTGCCAATAAGTTAACGGTGTCAGCACTGAGCATTACTGTCACAAAGAGAGACAGACAGGCACTGTGTGCCTCCTGATGGAAATACACAGCACTACCTGTGAAGTGGTCATAAAAGCTGAGCCTGAATATATCAAGCCTCTAGATTTAACTACCAATTTACAAGAAATACAGGCAACACAGGAACCATTAAACTGTACCACACGAATACAATCAGCAAAATCCACAGTGTGATAAACTTTCCAGGACAAATGACCCAGACCAGCCTTTTCTTTTCTTTTACTTACTAGATTACAAGTTTATTTATTTATTTGTTTATGTTTTTACATTTTTATTGGAGTATAATTGCTTTACAATGGTGTTAGTTTCTGCTTTATAACTAAGTAAATCAATTATACATATACATATGTTCCCATATCTCCTTCCTCTTGCATCTCCCTCCCTCCGACCCTCCCTATCCCACCCATCCAGGTGATCACAAAGCACCGAGCTGATCTCCCTGTGCTATGTGGCTGCTTCCCACTAGCTATCTATTTTACGTTTGGTAGTGTATATATGTCCATGCCACTCTCTCACCTTAACACAGCTTACCCCTCCCCCTCCCCATATCCTCAAGCCCATTCTCAAGTAGGTCTGTGTCTTTATTCCCGTCTTGCCCCTAGGTTCCTCACGACATTTCATTTTGTCTTAGATTCCATATATATGTGTTAGCATACGGTATTTGTCTTTCTCTTTCTGACTGACTTCACTCCGTATGACAGACTCTAGGTCCATCCACCTCACAACAAATAACTCCATTTCATTTCTTTTTATGGCTGAGTAATATTCCATTGTATATATGTGCCACATCTTCTTTATCCATTCATCCGATGACGGACACTTAGGTTGTTTCCATCTCCTGGCTATTGTAAATAGAGCTTCAGTGAACATTTTGGTACGTGACTCTTTTTGAATTATGGTTTTCTCAGGGTATATGCCCAGTAGTGGGATTGCTGGGTCATATGGTAGTTCTATTTGTAGTTTTTTAAGGAACCTCCATACTGTTCTCAATAGTGGCTGTACCAATTCACATTTCCACCAGCAGTGCAAGAGGGTTCCCTTTTCTCCACACCCTCTCCAGCATTTATTGTTTCTAGATTTTTTGATGATGGCCATTCTGATTGGTGTGAGATGATATCTCATTGTAGTTTTGATTTGCATTTCTCTAATGATTAATGATGTTGAGCATTCTTTCATGTGTTTGTTTGCAGTCTGTATATCTTCTTTGGAGAAATGTCTGTTTAGGTCTTCTGCCCATTTTTGGATTGGGTTGTTTGTTTTTTTGTCATTGAGCTGCATGAGCTGCTTGTAAATTCTGGAGATTAATCCTTTGTCAGTTGCTTCACTTGCAAATATTTTCTCCCATTCTGAGGGTTGTCTTTTGGTCTTGTTTATGGTTTCCTTTGCTGTGCAAAAGCTTTGAATTTTCATTAGGTCCCATATGTTTATTTTTGTTTTTATTTCCATTTCTCTAGGAGACGGGTCAAAAAGAATCTTGCTGCGATTTATGTCATAGAGTGTTCTGCCTATGTTTTCCTCTAAGAGTTGATAGTTTCTGGCCTTACATTTAGGTCTTTGATCCATTTTGAGCTTATTTTTGTGTATGGTGTTAGAGACTGTTCTAGTCTCATACTTTTACATGTACCTGTCCAGTTTTCCCAGCACCACTTATTGAAGAGGCTGTCCTTTCTCCACTGTACATTCCTGTCTCCTTTATCAAAGATAAGGTGACCATATGTGTGTGGGTTTATCTCTGGGCTTTCTATCCTGTTCCATTGATCTGTGTTTCTGTTTTTGTGCCAATACCATACTGTCTTGATTACTGTAGCTTTGTAGTACAGTCTGAAGTCAGGGAGCCTGATTCCTCCAGCTCTGTTTTTCGTTCTCAAGATTGCTTTGGCTATTTGGGGTCTTTTGTGTTTCCATACAAATTGTGAACTTTTTTTTTCTAGTTCTGTGAAAAATGACAGTGGTAGTTTGATAGGGATTGCATTGAATCTGTTGATTGCTTCGGGTAGTAGAGTCATTTTCACAATGTTGATTCTTCCAATCCAAGAACATGGTATATCTCTCCATCTATTAGTATCATCTTTAATTTCTTTCATCAGTGTCTTATAATTCTCTGCATACAGGTCTTTTGTCTCCTTAGGTAGGTTTGTTCCTAGATATTTTAGTCTTTTTTGTTGCAGTGGTAAGTGGAAGTGTTTTCTTGATTTCACTTTCAGATTTTTCATCATTAGTGTATAGGAATGGCAGAGATTTCTGAGCATTAATTTTGTATCCTGCTACTTTACCAAACTCATTGATTAGCTCTAGTAGTTTTCTGGTAGCATCTTTAGGATTCTCTATGTATAGTATCATGTCATCTGCAAAGAGTGACAGCTTTACTTCTTCTTTTCCGATTTGGATTCCTTTTATTTCCTTTTCTTCTCTGATTGCTGTGGCTAAAACTTCCAAGACTATGTTGAATAAGAGTGGTGAGAGTGGGCAACTTTTTCTTGTTCCTGATCTTAGTGGATATGCTTTCAGTTTTCCACCATTGAGGACGATGTTGGCTGTGGGTTTGTCATATATTGCCTTTATTATGTTGAGGAAAGTTCCCTCTATGCCTACTTTCTCCAGGGTTTTTATCATAAATGGGTGTTGAATTTTGTCAAAAGCTTTTTCTTCATCTATTGAGATGATCATATGGTTTTTCTCCTTCAATTTGTTTCTATGGTGTATCACGTTGATTGATTTGCGTATATTGAAGAATCCTTGCATTCCTGGAATAAACCCCACTTGATCATGGTGTATGATCCTTTTAATGTGTTGTTGGATTCTGTTTGCTAGTATTTTGTTGAGGATTTTTGCATCTATGTTCATCAGTGATGTTGGCCTGTAGTTTTCTTTCTTTGTGACATCCTTGTCTGGTTTTGGTATCAGGGTGATGGTGGCCTCGTAGAATGAATTTGGGAGTGTTCCTCCCTCTGCTATATTGTGCAAGAGTTTGAGAAGGATAGGTGTTAACTCTTCTCTAAATGTTTGATAGAATTCGCCTTTGAAGCCATCTGGTCCTGGGCTTTTGTTTGTTGGAAGATTTGTAAACACAGTTTCCATTTCAGTGGAAATTTTTCATATTTTCTATTTCTTCCTGATTCAGTCTTGGCAGGTTGTGCCTTTCTAAGAATGTGTCCATTTCTTCCAGGTTGTCCATTTTATTGGCATAGAGTTGCTTGTAGTAATCTCTCATGATCTTTTGTATTTCTGCAGTGTCAGTTGTTACCTCTCCTTTTTCACTTCTAATTCTATTGATTTGCGTCTTCTCCCTTTTTTCCTTGATGAACCAGCTTTTACTTTTATTGATCTTTGCTATCGTTTCCTTCATTCCTTTTTCATTTATTTCTGATCTGATCTTTCTGATTTCTTTCCTTCTGCTAACTTTGGGGGTTTTTTGTTCTTCGTTCTCTAATTGCTTTAGATTCAAGGTTACATTGTTTATTCGAGTTGTTTCCTGTTTCTTAAGGTGGATTGTATTGCTATAAACGTCCCTCTTAGAACTGCTTTTGCTGCATCCCATAGGTTTTAGGTCGTCGTGTCTGCATTGTCATTTGTTTCTAGGTATTTTTTGATTTCCTCTTTGATTTCTTCAGTGATCACTTAGTTATTAAGTAGTGTACTGTTTAGCCTCCACGTGTTTGTATTTTTTACAGATCTTTTCCTGTAATTGATATCTAGTCTCATAGCATTGTGGTGAGAAAAGATTCTTGATACAATTTCAATTTTCTTAAATTTACCAAGGCTGGATTTGTGACCCAAGATATGATCTTTCCTGGAGAATGTTCCATGAGCACTTGAGAAAAATGTGTATTCTGTTGTTTTTGGATGGAATGTCCTATAAATATCAATTAAGTCCATCTTGTTTAATGTATCATTTAAAGCTTGTGTTTCCTTATTTATTTTTATTTTGGATGATCTTTCCATTGGTGAAAGTGGGGAGTAAAAGTCGCCTACTATGAATGTGTTACTGTCGATTTCCCCTTTTATGGCTGTTAGTATTTGCCTTATGTATTGAGGTGCTCCTCTGTTGGGTACATAAATATTTACAATTGTTATATCTTCTTCTTGGATCGACCCCTTGATCATTCTGTAGTGTCCTTCTTTGTCTCTTGTAATAGTCTTTATTTTAAAGTCTGTTTTGTCTGATATGAGAATTGCTACTCCAGCTTTCTTTTGGTTTCCGTTTGCATGGAATATCTTTTTCCATCCCTTTACTTTCAGTCTGTATGTGTCTCTAGGTCTGAAGTGGGTCTCTTGTAGACTGCATATATATGGGTCTTGTTTTTGTATCCATTCGGCCAGTCTGTGTCTTTTGGTGGCAGCATTTAATCCGTTTACATTTAAGGTTATTATCAATATGTATGTTCCTATTCCCATTTTCTTAATTGTTTTGGGTTTGTTATTGTAGGTCTTTTCCTTCTCTTGTGTTTCTTGTCTAGACACGTTCCTTTAGCATTTGTTGTAAAGCTGGTTTGGTGGTGCTGAACTCTCTCACTTTTGCTTGTCTGTAAAAGTTTTAATTTCTCCATCAAATCTGAGTGAGATCCTTGCTGGGTAGAGTAATCTTGGTTGCAGGTTTTTCTCCTTCATCACTTTAAATATGTCCTGCCACTCCCTTCTGGCTTGAAGAGTTTCTGCTGAAAGATCAGATGGTAACCTTATGGGGATTCCGTTGTGTGTTATTTGTTGTTTTTCCCTTGCTGCTTTTAATATGTTTTCTTTGTATTTAATTTTTGATAGTTTGATGAGTTTGTGCCTTAGTGTGTTTCTCCTTGGATTTATCCTGTATGGGACTCTCTGTGCTTCCTGGACTTGATTAACTATTTCCTTTCCCATATTAGGGAAGTTTTCAACTATAATCTCTTCAAATATTTTCTCAGTCCCTTTCTTTTTCTCTTCTTCTTCTGGAACCCCTATAATTCGAATGTTGTTGCATTTAATGTTGTCCCAGAGGTCTCT
>RJWK010050013.1:0-16419 GCA_004363435.1 Platanista minor | reverse complement strand
ACACGTCTGTCTGTTTATCTATCATCTATTGATCTATCAACATCTTTTTTTTTTAATAGATCTTTATTGGAGTATAATTGCCTCACAATACTGTGTTAGTTTCTGTTGCACTACAAAGCAAATCAGCCATATGCACACATATGTCCCCATATCCCCTCCCTCTTGAGCCTCCCTCCCACCCTCTCTAGGTCATCGCAAAGCACCGAGCTGATCTCCCTGTGCTATGCTGCTGCTTCCCACCAGCCAACTATTTTACATTCAGTAGTGTATATATGTCAATGCTACTCTGACTTCACCCCTGCTTCGCCCTCCCACCCCATGTCCTCAAGTCCATTTTCTATGTCTACCTCTTTATTCCTGCCCTTCAACTAGGTTCATCAGTACCTTTTATTTTTTATTTATTTATTTTTTTAGATTCCATATATATGTGTTAGCATACGGTATTTGTTTTTCTTTCTGACTTACTTCACTCTGTATGACAGACTCTAGGTCCATCCACCTCACTACAAATAACTCAATCCCACTTCTTTTTATGGCTAATATTCCATTGTAGATATGTGCCACATCTTCTTTATCCATTCATCTGTCAGTGGACATTTAGGTTGGTTTCATGTCTGTCTATTGTAAATAGTGCTGCAATGAACATTGTGGTTCACGTCTCTTTTTGAATTATGGTTTTCTCAGGGTATATTCCCAGTAATGGGATTGCTGGGTCATATGTGATTGTTCTATTTTTGGTTTTTTAAGGAAACTCCATACCGTTTTCCATAGTGGTTGTATCAATTTACATTCCCACCAACAGTGCAAGAGGGTTCCCTTTTCACCACACCCTTTCCAGCATTTATTGTTCCTAGATTTTTTGATAATGATAGAATGATAATGGCCATTCTGACCGGTGTGAGGTGATACCCCATTGTAGTTTTGATTTGCATTTCTCTAATAATTAGTGTTATTGAGCATCTTTTCATGTGCCTCTTGGCCATCTGTATGTCTTCCTTGGTGAAACGCCTGTTTAGGTCTTCCACCCATTTTTTAACTGGATTGCTTGTTTTTTTGATATTGAGCTCCATGTGCTGTTTGTATATTTTGGAGTTTAATCCTTTGTTGTTTCATTTGCAAATATTTTCTCCCATTCTGAGGGCTGTCTTTTTATCTCGTTTATGGTTTCTTTTGTTGTGCAAAAGCTTTTATGTTTAATTAAGCCCCATTTGTTTATTTTTGTTTTTATTTCCATTACTCTAGGAGGTGGATCAAAAAAGCTCTTGCTGTGATTTATGTCAAAGAGTGTTTTCCTCTAAGAGTTTTATAGTGTCTGGTCTTACATTTAAGTCTTTAATCCATCTGGAGTTTATTTTTGTGTAAGGTGTTAGGTAGTGTTCTAATTTCATTCTTTTACATGTAGTTGTCTAGTTTTCCCAGCACCACTTATTGAAGAGGCTGTCTTTTCTCCATTGTATGTTCTTGCCTCCTTTGTCATAAATTAGGTGCCCATATGTATGTGGGTTTATCTCTGGGCATTCTATCCTGTACCAGTGTTCTATATTTCTGTTTTTGTGTCAGTACTATACTGTCTTGATTACTGTAGCTTTGTGGCATAGTTTGAAGTCAGGGAGGCTGATTCCTCCAGCTCCGTTTTTCTTTCTCAAAATTGCTTTGGCTATTCAGGATCTTTTGTGTTTCCATACGAATTGTAAAATTTTTTGTTCTAATTCTTTGAAGAATACCATTGGTAGTTTGATAGGGATTGAATCTGTAGACCGCTTTGGGTAGTATAGTCATTTTCACAGTATTGATTCTACCAATCCAAGAACATAGTATATTTCTCCATCTGTTTATGTCACCTTTGATTTCTTTCATCAGTGTTTTATAGTTTTCTGAGTACAAGTCTTTCACCTCCTTAGGCAGGTTTATCCATAGGTATTTTATTCTTTTTGTTGCAGTGGTAAATGGGAGTGTTTCCTTAATTTCTCTTTCTGAGTTTTCATTGTTGGTGGATAGGAATGCCAGAGATTTCTGTGCATTTTGTATCCTGCAACCTTACCAAATTCATTGATTAGTTCTAGTAGTTTTCTGGTGGCATCTTTAGGATTTTCTATGTATAATATCATGTCATTGGCAAACAGTGACAGTTTTACTTCTTTTCTGATTTGGATTCCTTTTATTTCTTTTTCTTCTCTGATTGCTGTGGCTAGGACTTCCAAAACTATGTTGAATTAGAGTGGCGAGAGTGGACATCCTTGTCTTGTTCCTGATCTTAGCAGAAATACTTTCAATTTTTCACCATTGAGTATGACGTTTGCTGTGGGTTTGTCAAATATGGCCTTTATTATGTTGAGGTAGGTTCTCTCTATTTTCCCATTTTCTGGAGAGTTTTTATCATAAATGGGTGTTGAATTTTGTCAAAAGGTTTTTCTGCATCTATTGAGATGATCACATGGTTTTTATTCCTTAATTTGTTAATGTGGTGTATCATATTGATTGATTTGCGCATATTGAAGAATCCTTGCATCTCTGGGATAAATCCCACTTGATCATGGTGTATGATCTTTTTAATGTGCTGTTGGATTCTGTTTGCTAGTATTTTCAGGATTTTTGCATATATGTTCATCAGTGATATTGGTCTATAATTTTCCTTTTTTTGTGATTTTTTTTCTGGTTTTGGTATCAGGGTGATGGTGGCTTCATAGAATGAATTTGGGAGTGTTTCTCCCTCTGCAATTTTTTGGAAGAGTTTGAGAAGGATCGGTGTTAGCTCTTCTCTAAATGTTTGATAGAATTTGCCTGTGAAGCCATCTGGTCCTGGACTTTTGTTTGTTGGAAGGTTTTTAATTATGGTTTCAATTTCATTACTTGTGATAGGTCTGTTTATATTTTCTAATTCTTCCCGGTTCAGTCTTGGAAAATTGGACCTTTCTAAGAGTTTGTTCATTTCTTCATGGTTGTCCATTTTATTGGCATCTAGTTGTTTGTAGTAGTCTCTTATAATCCTTTGTATTTCTGCAGTGTCAGCTGTGATTTCTCCTTTTTCATTTCTAATTTTATTGATTTGTGTCCTCTCCCTTTTTTTCTTGATGAGTCTGGCTAAGGGTTTATCAATTCTGTTTATCTTCGCAAAGAACCAGCTTTTAGTTTTATTGATCTTTGCTATTGTTTTCTTCATTTCTATTTCATTTATTTCTGCTCTGATTTTTATGATTTATTTTCTTCTACTGACTTTAGGTTTTCTTTGTTCTTCTTTCTCTAGTTTTTTTAAGTGTAGGGTTAGATTGTTTATTTGAGATTTTTCTTGTTTCTTGAGGTGAGATTGTATTGCTATAAACTTCCCTCTTAGAACTGCTTTTGCTGTCTCCCATAGGTTTTGGGTCGTCGTGTTTTCGTTGTCATTTGTTTCCATGTATTTTTAAATTTCTTCTTTGATTTCTTCAGTTATCTCTTGGTTATTTAGTAGCACACTGTTTAGCCTCCATGTATTTGTGTTTTCTACAGTTTTTTTTTTCCTGTAATTGATTTCCAGTCTCATAGTGTTGTGGCCACAAAAAAATGCACAATACGATTTCAATTTTCTTAAGTTTACCAAGGCTTGATTTGTGACCCAAGATGTGATTTGTCCTGGAGAATGTTCCATGTGCACTTGAGAAGAAAGTGTATTTTGCCACTTTTGGGTGAAATGTTCTATAAATATCAGTTAGATCTATCTGGTCTATTGAGTCATTTAGAGCTTGTGTTTCCTTATTTATTTTCTGTTTGGATGATCTGTCCATTGGTGTAAGTGGGGTGTTAAAGTCCCCTACTATTGTGTTACTGTTGATTTCTCCTTTCATGGTTGTTAGCATTTGCCTTATGTATTAAGGTGTTCCTATGTTGGGTGCATAAACATTTATAACTGTTATATCTTCTTCTTGGATTGATCCTTTGATCATTATGTAGTGTCCCTCCTTATCTCTTGTAACAGTCTTTATTTAAAGTCTATTTTATCTGCTACAAGTATTGCTACTCCAGCTTTCTTTTGATTTCCATTTGCATGGAATATCTTTTTCCATCCCTTCACTTTCAGTCTGTATGTGTCCCTACGTCTGAAGTGGGTCTCTTGTAGACAGCATATATATGGGTCTTGTTTATGTATCCATTCAGCCAGTTTGTGTCTTTTGGTTCGGGCATTTAATCCATTTACATTCAAGGTTATTATCGATATGTATGTTCCTATTACCATTTTCTTACTTGTTTTGGGTTTGTTTTTGTGGGTCTTTTTCTTCCCGTGTGTTTCCCGCTTAGAGAAGTTTCTTTAGCATTTGTTGTAAAGCTGGTTTGGTGGTGCTGAATTTTCTTAGCTTCTGCTTGTCTGAAAAGCTTTTGACTTCTCCACCAAATCTATATGAGACCCTTGCTGGGTAGAGTAGTCTTGGTTGTAGGTTTTTCTTTCATCACTTTAAGTATATCCTGCTACTCCCTTCGGCCTGTAGAGTTTCCACTGAAAAATCAGCTGATAACCTTATGAGGATTCCTTTGTATGTTTTTTCTTGTTTTTCCCTTGCTGCTTTTAATATTTTTTTTTTGAATTTAATTTTTGTTAGTTTGATTAATATGTGTCTTGGAGTGTTCTTCCTAAGGTTCACCCTGTATGGGAGTCTCTGGGCTTCCTGGACTTGGGTGACTATTTCCTTTCCCATGTTAGGGAAATTTTCAACTATAATCTCTTCAAATATTTTCTCAGACCCTTTCTTTTTCTCTTCTTTTTCTGGGACCCCCTATAATTAGAATGTTGGTGCATTTAGTGTTGTCCCAGAGGTCTCTGAGATTGTCTTCAATTCTTCTCATTCTTTTTTCTTTATTCTGCTCCTCGGCAGTTATTTCCACCATTGTGTCTTCCGGCTCACTTATTCATTCTTCTGCCTCAGTTATTTTGTTATTGATTCCTTCTAGTGTATTTTTCATCTCAGTTCTTGGGTTGTTCTTCTCTGCTTGTTTGTTCTTTAGTTCTTCTAGATCTTTGTTAAACATTTCTTGTATTTTCTCAAGCCATGCCTCCATTCTATTTCTGACATTCTGGATCATTTTTACTATCATTTCTCTGAATTCTTTTTCAGGAATATTGTCTATTTCTTCTTCATTTATTTGGTCTTGTAGGTTTTTACCTTGCTTCTTCATCTGTGATATATTTTTTTGCTGTCTCATTTTTTTTCTTTTTTATGAGTGGGATTGTGTTCCTGTCTTACTGGTTGTTTGGCCTGAGGCTTCCAACACTGGAGTTTGTAGGCTGTTGGGTAGAGCTGGGTCTTGGTGCTGAGATGAGGAACTCCGTGAGACCTCACTCCGATGAATATTCCCTGGGGTCTGAGGTTCTCTGTTAGTCCAGTGTTTGGACTTGGAGCTCCCACCACAGGAGCTTCCGCCCAACCCCAGGCTCGTGAACCAAGATCCCGCAAGCCACCTGGGGCAGCAAAAAAAAAAGGGTGTGGGGGGGGAAGGCCTTGGCTGTGGAGGGCAGGGCCAAGCAAGGGCAAGGTTTGGGTGGTGGGTGGGGCCAATGCTCAGGACCCACAGGGATGGAAAAGGCCCTGGGGGCTGTGGGGGTGGGGCTTAGGCTCAAGGAAGAGAAGGGGCCCAGGAGTGCCCCACCCCCGATCTCAGAGGGCAGGGGACCTCACTTGGGAGCCCAGCAGGCTTCGTGGGCTCGAGTGGGTGGGGCAAACACCCTCCTTTTCTCTCCTGCTCCTCCGATCTGGGATGGCCCCTCCCGCCTGCCTCTCCTGATCTCCCCGGCCTCAGGGGTGCCAATCCTGTCTGGCCTCCACTTCTCCTCCCCCCTCAGTCCCCCTACATCCTACCTGTTCACTTTGGGGTTCCTCCCATCTCCTTGGGTGTCAGAGTCCCCCACCAGCAGCTGGCAAGTTGCCCTAGTTGTGGGAAGACGCTAACTCTGCATCTTCCCACACCTTCATCTTGACTCCGCCTCCTCAACTTTTTAAGTGTAGCTTTGCCCAAGATTTCACCATGCTGTAGAAAAATAATCTTTTTTCACCAAGCCCAACTAAATTGAGCTTAGCTGAAGAAATATTAGGAAGTGTGAAGACACAAAAGGAGAAATGAAACAACCTTTCTCCATCAGTACAGGTGAGGGAATCCCCAATGATGACTTTTGCTGTGTGAAGAGGAACCAAGATGAGTGGTAATTATTCACTTTGAGTGGTACTTACTCAGTAATATCACTGAGTAATATCTGAATGGTGACTATTCATACCTACCATCCTTCAGGCTTGGCTTAGAGACTGGAACCTTTGTGAAGGAAAAAGGCTGCCAGGGTGTAGGTGGTGGATGTGAAGGAGATGGGACTCTGACCAGCTGGACAGGGTCCACAAGAGGAAAGTTGGGGAGGGGGATATCTCAGCTTGTATTGACTGTGTAAGAAGGAGAGAAAAAGGATGAAAAAATTATAGACCAGGGCTTCCCTGGTGGCGCAGTGGTTAAGAATCCGCTTGCCAGTGCAGGGGACACGGGTTCAATGCCTGGTCCGGGAAGGTCCCACATGCCGCAGAGCAACTAAGCCTATGCACCACAAGTACTGAGCCTGAGCTCTAGAGCCTGTGTACCACAACTACTAAGCCCATGTGCCGCAACTACTGAAGCCCACGCACTCTAGGGCCCACGTGCTGCAACTACTGAAGTCACCTCAATTAGAGAAGCACGAGCACCACAAGGTCGAGTAGTGCCTGCTCGCTGAAACTAGAGAAAGCCCGCGAGCAGCAGCAGAGACACAGCCAAAAAATAAATTTAAAAAAATAATAATAATAATTACATGAACTTTGTAAGATTTTGGAAATTTTGTATCTTCTTTTTTAAAATATTTTGATTAATCTTCTCTCTTTTCTGATTGGGACTGACAATAAATATCTCAAACATGGATAAAAGTACAAAATTACAAACCATCTTAATATTTTTACCGTTGAACTTACTCTTGGTGTTCCTGAGATGACTATAGGCAGTGTGATAGTAACTTTTGACTACAGAACATTTTTCTCAAAGGAGAAGATATTGAGGAAGCAATTGTAGGGCTCCCAGGATAAAATGAGGCTGTACTTTGAACCTGGGGATGAAAAGGTTGCTGGAAGAAACGGCCAAGTTTTACGTGTGTATTTAATAACCATGTAATGTAACAAAAAAAAAAGGCATTATATCATGCTTACTTTATTTTAATTTAAAGAAAGAACAAAAGATTAAAATTATTTATATTTAAAGTACAAAATATCTATTACAGAGGAGTAATTATTCAATCAGTAGCATATATCAACTCATGGGTTCAGGAATCCAATGATCTCTCATTTAATTTCCTGCTATTTTCAAAAACAGCACACAAACACACACACACACACACACACACACACACACACACACACTTTATTATGAAATATTATGAAAATTTCAAATGTAAAGAAAAGCTGGAAAAAGCAAAAAGAATACTTGACTACCCATAACATAGATTCAACAACTATCAAGATTTTGCCATATTTGTTGCAACTGCGCATGTGTGTGTGTGTGTATCTGCATCCATTTCAAAATAAAGACATCATGGCATTTTATCTCTAAATACTTAAAAGTTGTCTTGCTACATAACCCCAGTACAGTAATCATATTGAAAAAAATTGAAAATAATTTCCAAATATCACTGGTTACCCAGTCTATTTTCCCATACGTCTCAAAAGTGTCTTTATATCTGTTTTCCCCCAAAGATGTTGCCAAGAATCACCCACTAAATTTGATTGTAATGTCTCTCAAGTCTCTCTTAATCGTCCCCTCCTCCTTTTTTTTTTTGCGGTACATGGGCCTCTCACTGCTGTGGCCTCTCCCGTTGCGGAGCGCAGGCTCAGCGGCCATGGCTCACGGGCCCAGCCGCTTCGCGGCATGTGGGATCCTCCCGGACCGGGGCACGAACCCGCGTCCCCTGCATCGGCAGGCGGACTCTCAACCACTGCGCCACCAGGGAAGCTCCCTCCTCCTTTTTTTTTAAGTTGTTTTTAAAGAGACCAGGCCAATTTTCTTATAGAATATCTCACATTCTGAATTTGTATGATTATTTCTTCCTGGTTTCATTTGACTTATTCCTCTATCCAATGTATTTTCTATAAACTAGAACTTTGAACAGAAGGCTTGATCAGATTCAGATTAAAGATCTTTTTGACTATAATTCTCCATAGGTGATACTGTGTACTTTTCATCTCATCAAGAAGCATGTGAGGGCGTCCCTGGTGGCACAGTGGTTGAGAGTCCACCGGCCGATGCAGGGGACATGGGTTCGTGCCCCGGTCCGGGAAGATCCCACATGCCGCAGAGTGGCTGGGCCCGTGAGCCAGGGCCGCTGAGCCTGTGCGTCCGGAGCCTGTGCTCCACAACGGGAGAGGCCACAACAGTGAGAGGTCCGCGTACCGAAAAAAAAAAAGAAGTATGTGATGACTGTGTTGTTGTCTCATTATTGGTGAAGCCAAGTTGGATTGCCGAGCTGAGGCAGTGACAGCCAGATCTCTCTCCTCTGTGAAGATATTTTCTCCCTTTCATCAATAGCAAACAATCCGTAGGCATGATACTTTGGTGTAACGGGACTCTCCCGTTTCCAGTCATCTGTTCTCCTAACATCTAGATGCCTTCCCTGAAATAATTCTCATATTAGGGTTACAAAATACTGATTTTATCATTCTACTTTTTCCCAGCTGGCCATCATCTGAAAGAAAGACATTTTCTCAACCAGGGAACTATAGAGTTCCTTCTGAAAAGTCAGGATATCTGCTTGTTTTTTGTTGTTTGTTTGATTTTTGTGTGTGTGATTTTTTTACTTACTTATTTATTTATTAATTTTTGGCTGTGTTGGGTCTTAGTTTCTGTGCGAGGGCTTTCTCTAGTTGTGGCAAGCGGGGGCCCCTCTTCATCGCGGTGCGTGGGCCTCTCACTATCGCGGCCTCTCTTGTTGCGGAGCACAGGCTCCAGACACGCAGGCTCAGCAGTTGTGGCTCACGGGCCTACCTGCTCCGCGGCATGTGGGATGTTCCCAGACCAGGGCTCGAACCCGTGTCCCCTGCATTAGCAGGCAGATTCTCAACCACTGCGCCACCAGGGAAGCCCGCTTGTTTTGTTTAAGTACCAATTTTCTTTGTTGGAAATAGAATATTACACCCAGTGGTGATAGAAGAGTCTTGTTGTTGTTGCTTGTTTGCTTTATCTTTATTTGATTATTATTAGGGACTCATGCATTTTTATCAATTCAATGTGTTTAAGCTGATTCTAGTAGTTTTTTGTAATCCTCAAATTGTCCCAAATTTGGCCAGTGGGAGCCCCTTCAAGGTGGCTGCTCTTTTCTTTTGACATGACTCTGGTAGTCTTTGAGCACTTTCTTGTTTTTTGAAACAAGCTTGCTTTGTGTTTTCCCTAGCCTAGACTTGAAATAAGTCACTTCTCTAAGAAACTCCAGTTCCTTTTATTGGGTAATGGTATTAAGAAACCACAGTCTGTGCTCTAAGGATGCCCATCACTCCTGAAGGACCATTGCTTCCAGGTTCTTTCATTTGCTAGAACTAGAAACTATATATATTTATAAATCATTAGTTTAAATTGATGCTTCTAATTCAAATTTAATATTAGAGTTTTAATTCAGCTACTTTTTTCTTTCCTTTTATACGCTAAAATCATGGTTCCCCAATACATTACATCATTCCTGAGTTGCTTTATCCTATAATATATATAAACATAGTTTCAAAATAACAATACAATATTATGACTAATGATAAAACTACTGAATGACTATCAACGTTTTTAGTACTTCTTTTTGTCCTTAGAATATATTCCACTAAGAATATAAAGTACTGTTTTCTAATAGGAGTTAACATAAGTCTTCTCTCTTGGTTCAGTTGTTTATGTTTTAAATTTTAGGGCTTTTTGTTTCATGTTTATAAAAATTGTAAAGCATTTGTATATTTCAAAAGTCAATATTCACTTTTATCCCTGTTGCCTCAAATGCATTCCCTCAACTCTGCTCTTCCCCCCTACCACATTTTTTAACAATTTCTGGTTTATCTTTTCAGTGTGGCTTTCTGCAAACATATATCTTCCCTCTTTCTTACCCCAAGGTAGCACACAGTATGTACATTCTTTTGTATCTTGCATTTTTCCACTGCATCCTAGGGATCCCTCCATATCAGCTTAAAGAGATCTTCCTTATTCTTTCTAACAGCTTAATGTTTCTCCTCCTCATGGATGTACCGTAGCTCTTTCAACTTTTCCATTCTTGTTGGACATGTTTCCAATCTTTTGCTATTACCAAACATGGCATGTCATTTTTTTTTTTTTTTTCTGTACGCGGGCTTCTCACTGTTGTGGCCTCTCCCGTGGCGAAACACAGGCTCTGGACGCGCAGGTTCAGTGGCCATGGCTCACGGGCCCAGCCACTCCGCGGCATGTGGGATCTTCCCGGACCGGGGCACGAACCCGTGTCCCCTGCATCGGCAGGCGGACTCTCAACCACTGTGCCACCAGGGAAGCCCGGCATGTCATTTTTGAAAGGCAGATTGCTATATACTAAAACCTGAATACTTACGTTTAGCATTTCCTTACCCATATTAAAATATGTTTTAGAAAAAAAAGGTTACTTACATTGATTTGTTTTTAATTAAGTTATTGACATCCTTCAGAACATTTGAGTTCCATGGAACAATTTAGAAAACGCCATGGTAGGTGTGCAAACTCATAGCTTTAACAGATGTAAGTGTTTAGTGATTGACACATTGGAAGTGCTCAATACATGAAAGCTAATAGTAATCATACAAGCAATCATGTCAATAACAGCAGAACGTTTTTAAATGTTTTCTTCATTTAGGTGTGTCATCAAGGAATTTGAGAGCTGAGCAGACTACATCTTACTCTTTGGTCAGTTACTGAGTAACTGTCGTGTTCCAGGCATTATGGTAAAGTAAGAACTTGTACCTGGAGCAGAGCATATACTGCAGGCCTGAGGGAAGGAATAAAGGAAAAGTGGGAATGCAACCGAGTCTCAGGAGTGGCGCTGGGGCTCTAGGGACGGGGCAACAGAAAGTCTCCAGGGGGCAGAAATGCCAGGGAGTCTTCTCCTGGGAAGAGGAGGTTTACTCAAATCTGGAGCCTCCACAGGAGGTGGAATCAAACCACAAGACAGAGCCAAACCACAGTTAGTGGAAATGACTGGAGATGAGGGGAGAGATGGAGAGAAGGGAGGAAGTGACGTCTCTGCATGACGGGTCGCTCCCCCGAAGGAGGAAAGAAAGCCTGAGAGGACTGCCTCCATTCCAGGAGAGATGTCTGTCCACAAAGATAAATGGAGTCTTGTGATCGAGAAGGCCTAGAGATGGGTGGTTTATTCAGTAAAGCTGATCAGGGAAGCCTCTAAATTTTTACCACATGTGTTGTGAATGAATGATGAGTTGGAAGCATTGATGTTAAGATCACAGGCAGGAGGATTCTAAGGAAAGAGAGTGTGGCTGTAACTTAATTAAAGGAGGAAGGCCAGAGGAGGGGTGAGGTTGGAGGGTCTTAGCCAGTAAGGAATTGAGAGTCTATCCTAAGTGAGAAAGTCTGAACAAGAGGAGTTGCATGAGTGGTTGGGAGAAGTAACATCTTGTCAGTAATTCCAAAACCTGGTCATTCTTCTAGTTGGATATAAGAAACAGAAGGTCCACAACAGAGGACAGGTAAATCCTGACAAGAATGGTAAAGGGTGGTCCCAGGATGACAGCTGTCTCACTGAGAGCAACTAGTTAAGATCGAAGCCAACACAAGTTTCTGGGAGTTTTATCTGACAATAAAATGGACAGAATACCCACGGTAGCTGATTGTATTGTGAGGAAATTTGTGATTCATTAATGATAGGTACCAAGAAAACCAAGCAAAGAGAAAACAGGCAGATTATTCATCCCAGGGAAAACACAAAGTTGTCTAGGAAAGGAAGAGCAAGCATGGTTTACTCTGTAGTTTGGCTATGAATACCCTTCACAAGATCATAATAATATAAACACTGAACACCAACCTAGCCAAAATTACAATATAACTATATTAGAGGAAGGGGTGCATGTGTGTGGTGTGAGGATGAAAAAATTTAAATCCTCTTCTTCCATAGCAGGAAGAGAAAAGGCCTGAAACTGAAAAATCAAGATATAGCAAAGCAAGAATACTATTTAGAGACAGAAGGTCAGTATCAACAGAATTAGTTAAAAACAGTTGAAAACTTGTCAACTCTGGGGACAAGAACATGATAGGAGAAGGGGCTAGAGACTGGAATTTTTTTCTACGCAAATCTGGTAGAACTATTGGATTCTCTAAACTATGTGGATAAAAATACATTGTTAAAAATTAAAATTTTAAGAAAGGAAGTAGATTGGAAGAGGGGATGTGGATGCAGCCCATGCAGACTCCTCTTTCAAAGAAAGTAACGGGGAGGAGCTTACAGGGTGCGGGCTATAGGACACAGAGGAGATTTAATGTTCTCAGTATATGAGAGTGATGATATGTTTATTATCTGTGGAGAGGGAACACTGAAAAGGGGGAGAGTTTGAAAATACAGAAGAGAAGGTGACTGTCTATTCTAAAAGAGACTGAAAGAAGTCAGATCAAGAATGCAGAACAGGGCTTCCCTGGTGGCGCAGTGGTTGAGAGCCCGCCTGCCGATGCAGGGGACGCGGGTTCGTGCCCCGGTCCAGGAGGATCACACATGCCGCGGAGCGGCTGGGCCCGTGAGCCATGGCCGCTGCGCCTGTGCGCCGGAGCCTGTGCTCCGCAACAGGAGAGGCCACAACAGTGAGAGGCCCGCGTACCGCAAAAAAAAAAAAAAAGAATGCAGAGCAGGGTTTCCCCTGGTGGCTCAGTGGTTAAGAATCTGCCTGCCAATGTAGGGGACACGGCCTCGATCCCTGGTCTGGGAAGATCCCACATGCCGCAGAGCAGCTAAGCCTGTGCACCACAAATACTGAGCCTGTGCTCTAGAGCCCGCGAGCCCCAACTACCGAAGCCCGTGTACCACAACTACTGGAGGCTGTGCTCCACAGCAAGAGAAGCCACCGCGATAAGCCTGTGCGCCGCAACGAAGAGTAACCCCCGCTCGCTGCAACTGGAGAAAGCCCACACACAGCAATGAAGACCCAGTGCAGCCAAAAATAAAAAATAAATGCATTTATTTAAAAAAAGGAATGCAGGACAATTTTTTTTTAATGAGAGATAATTTACTTTGAGACTAGAAGAAAAAAAATGGGAGTGTGAAGGTAGATACATAAACCTAAGAGATTTGGAATTGCTCCATATTCCTTCCAAATTGTTTCTAGTGATTTCTGGGTAATATATGCATAGTTAAAAGCAAGCACACTTCTGGTCAAAAGAGGACACTATTTTTTTTCTGAAGTATAGTTAATTAACAATGTTGTGTTAATTACTGCTGTACAGCAAAGTGATTCAGTTATACATATATATATATACATTCTTTTTTTAATATTGTTTTCCATTATGGTTTATCACAGGATATTGAATATAGTTCTCTGTGCTCTACAGTAGGACCTTGTTGTTTACCTATTCTACGTATAAGAGTTTACAGGGCTTCCCTGGTGGCACAGTGGTTGAGAGTCCGCCTGCCGATGCTGGAGACATGGGTTCGTGCCCCGGTCTGGGAAGATCCCACATGCTGCAGAGAGGTTGGGCCCGTGAGCCATGGCCGCTGAGCCTGTGCGTCCGGAGCCCGTGCTCTGCAACGGGAGAGGCCACGACAGTGAGAGGCCCGCGTACCACACAAAAAAAAAAGTTTACATCTGCTAACCCCAAACTCCCACTCCATCCCTTCCCCAACAGCCCCCGCTTGGCAACCACCAGTCTGTTCAAAACAGGACACTTTTATGACTTTATTAAACATTAGGACAGAGATCAGAGAAACACTTTTCCAAGGATGCATCAAGTTAAGTTTTAAGTAAAAGATCAGCAGAGATCAGGGCACTGTGGGGACAGACATCTCTTGTGGTGTCTTCTGAGATCTTCTTTCTCTGAGAACGACCTGACTCCTCACCTCAGGGGTGGGTGCCAGCCACCACCATGTTTGTACTATGGGATCTTGGTCCCCTGGTCACAGTACATTGGGCTGGGGTGGACACCTTCCCCAAGTTTGGGCAGTCGTTTGTTTTTTCAATAATTTAACATTGTGACTGGGAGACACAGTCTCTGTGGGCGGCTAGAGCTGAGGTGACGTACAAACACAGGACCTATAGGGTTGACATGTCAGCTGAAAAGGACAGTCAGTCCATAGGGAGAGAATATGGCTGATGTACCGAGGGATCTAGAAAACGGGGACCATATGGCCCAGAGAGAGAGCAGGCGGGACTGCTCTGGATCCTCCTGGCTCTTCCATTCTGAGTTCTGTTCCTTGCAGGGCCTGGCTCAAACTCACCCTTGGGTTCTGGATACCACTCTTGTGTCTTTATTGTAAATACCCTCTCCTTTTGTCTCTAACCATTTTAATAGGGTTTCTGTGACTGGCTAGCAAAAATCTGGATTAGAACAATCTTCTCCCACTTCCATCTAAGTCCTCTTCTGGCCATCGATTTCCCCCCATTTATTTTCTCTTGGGAAACCCACAGAGTCCCCATAATCTCTGGGTTTCTCTCTTTTCCGGGACCAGATGCTCCCAGTTCCCAACCCCCCATCTTGTCCCTACTCACCTGTATCTTGCTCAACTTTTTTTTTTTTTTTTTGTCTGTGTGGAACAGCATGTTCCCTGACCAGGGATCGAACCTGTGCCCCCGCATTAGAAGCACAGAGTTTTAACCACTGGGAAGCCCCTTCCTCAACTTTCATGCCCTAAAAAACCCAGGTTTTCCAGAAAGCCCTCCCAGACTACTCAGACCTCAGGGATTCCCCTCTTCCAATGACCTCCAATAGCACCAGACTATGCCCATGGGTCCCCGTTCCCAGACCACAGCCTGGGTCCAGGATGGCTTCATCGGCACCATCTAGAGCGTGTTAAAATATTACAGACTCCCTGTCACCACTCTCCCCAGCCCCGAGATTCTACTTCAGTAGATCTGAGAGAAGCCTGTACTTTTTTTTTTTTTTTTTTTTTTGTGGTACGCGGGCCTCTCACTGTTGTGGCCTCTCCC
The DNA here is from genome assembly GCA_004363435.1 of Platanista minor. NCBI lineage: Eukaryota > Metazoa > Chordata > Mammalia > Artiodactyla > Platanistidae > Platanista > Platanista minor. The sequence continues at coordinate 1,279 of RJWK010050013.1, read as the reverse complement.
GTTGCGGAGCACAGGCTCCGGACGCGCAGGCACAGCAGCCATGGCTCACGGGCCCAGCCGCTCTGCAGCATGTGGGATCTTCCCAGACCGGGGCACGAACCCATGTCCCCTGCATCGGCAGGCGGACTCTCAACTACCGCTCCACTAGGGAAGCCCCCACCTGTACTTTTTAAAAGGCTCCCAAGTGAATCTTCTCTGTATTCCAGTTTGAAAACCACCAATCTGTACCACTCATTTGGTACTTGACGTAAACTACTTTGTATAGTTAGTTACCGCTTTGTGTGCATTTTAAATTTTGTTCACAGTAAACTAAAACCTTCCAGGCCACAGATTTAGAGAGCATTCAGGTGGACCTCTCCTAGACCTCCCTCTTACCAGATACATTGCTGATCTACTCTGCTACACTCCTACCTGATGTGATTGACCCCAGGCAGAAGATATGGCCATCCTACCCAAGCCTTGGGCCTCTTTGTCATGCTTGGGACTCTAGGGAATGTAGAAAAAGGAGATGACATTGTAGATCATGGCTGGATACCAATGGCCTCTTCATGACAGAGTAAATCTGGACAAGACTGAAATTTCCATGAATGTTTCCTCTCCTGGTGCCCTGTAGAACTGTCATTGGTTGTGGGGAGTTGCAATGAACAGGATACCCTGCATCCCTTTTGGGGTAAATCTGAATTCAGGATGTTGATTTCATGCTGTCCATGTGAAACGGTCCATTCACACGTGACACACAAGGGGCCCCAAACTGATGAGTCAAACGGAGCAACACGTAGCTAGACTGGCCCGGGAATGATTGTCAATCCCCAGTAGCAGGTGGTCATGCTCAGTAGTCATCCCCAGAAGTCCCCACTTCCAGATCCCAGCATCCCTTACACCCTGAAAGAACTGGCCAAGACCTGGTAAAATGAATACAGTACAAACACTGTTTAAAATTTTACTGCTGCTAGCCGGGGCTTTGGGTTGAGCAAGAAAGTGTGTGTGTGTGTGTGTGTGTGTGGTGTGTGTGTTTGTGTGTTTTGGGGGTGGGAAAGGGAACTCCTTGGTGCCCCACAAGTCCCTGCCATGAGTACGGGAGCCAAAAATGGAGGAGACCTATAGGACAGAGGTTGATCCCATTCAAAGTCAGCACGGTGGGAATGAATGCGGTAGACTCTGGCACTGAGCATTCAAGGGCTGTCAGACACTTGCCAGGAAGCTGTAGGTTGTCTCCCCTACCTGTTTCTCTCAGAAGGGCCATTACCTAAAGTAGCAAAAACCATATGACCAATGTTGT
>RJWK010050012.1:0-16419 GCA_004363435.1 Platanista minor | reverse complement strand
GCTGAGCCTGCGCGTCCGGAGCCTGTGCTCCGCAACGGGAGAGGCCACAGCAGGGACAGGCCCGCGTACCAAAAAAAAAAAAAGAAAAAGAAATAGAAGGGGTAGATTATGACTGCTAAGCTTGGATGGTTCTATCCTTCCAACTACATACCACCTAGCACAGGCGTGTTCGATAAATAGTTAAACTACACCAGGTCCTCCTTGGGTAAAGAATTGTTCTGAAATAGCCAATTGCTTCTTACGTGGCTTCTAATACAGAATAAGTTCTCAACCTTTGTGTATTAGCCTAATTTAATCTTCAAGTTTGCATACTATTTGGTTATTACTGATTGCATTGTCTCTCGGGCTCTATTTTATTTTGGGTTCTGATAAGTGAGAAAAGAAAATAATAGAAAAATAGAGTAACCTTATGGTTTCTAGTACCACGGATAAATAGGAATGCCCAAGAAACATCTCAACTTGAAGAGTGTAAAATTCTCTAGACTTCTTTGTATTGTGTATCTTTGCAGAAATGTTGCATGCATAAAAAGAATATGTGTCTATGTATGTGTACATATACTCTATGACTCTGTATACGTATGTATGTATGCATACCTAAATGTGTAAATGTGTGTGAAAAAATATATGATTCCTCTCTCCTTTTTTATATAAATGGTAACATACTGCACTGTCCTGTACCTTGTTTTTTTCTTCATTTTACACTATTTCCTATGAATATTAGTACAGAGAATTATTTCTCTTTCTTCTTAATAGTTTCATACTATTCCTTTGCTTGTGTCATCATTTATTTAACATGTGAGTTAGTTTTATTTTTTATTTTTGGCTGCCTTGGGTCCTTGTTGCTGCATGCGGGCTTTCTCTAGTTGTGGCGAGCAGGGGCTACTCTTCCTTGCGGTGCATGGGCTTCTTCTCATTGTGGTGGCTTCTCTTCTTGTGGAGCACGAGCTCTAGGCGTGCAGGATCAGTAGTGGCGGCTCCCGGGCTCTAGAGCGCAGGCTCAGTAGTTGCAGCACACGAGCTTAGTTGCCCCATGGCATGTAGGATCTTCCTGGACCAGGGCTCGAACCCATGTCCCTTGCATTGGCAGGCAGATTCTTAACCACTGCGCCACCAGGGAAGTCCCAAGTAAGTTAGTTTTAAAATCTCTTGTTTTTGAAATTGGAAATGGGTACTTCCTTGCCAGTACAATTGTTTCTAAAATGTAAACGTTTCAGGCCATAAAAATCTTCAGGGGGGGTGGGATGAATTGGGAGATTGGGATTGACATATATACTACTATGTATAAAATAAATAACTAATGAGAACCTGCTATACAGCACAGGGAACTCTACTCAATGTTCTGTGGTGACCTAAATGGGAAGGAAATCCAAAAAGGAGGGGATATATGTGTACGTATAGCTGATTCACTCTGCTGTACAGTAGAAACTAACACAACATTGTAAAGCAACTGTGCTCCAATTAAAAATTTTTTAAAATCTTCAGTTCCTTTAGTTCTGACAAAGTCAAATTTCCATGCATAGCTATAGAAGCCTCACTCCTATCCTTGGAGGACTTCAGCCCCCAGTCCCTGCTAAGTGGGCAGGAAGGGTATACCCCACCTCCTTTCTGGCTGTAGGTGATGGGACCAGGAGTGGTTCTTGTCCTGAGGCAGATGAAAGAAGCCCATGGGCATGGAGTGTGCGGTGGAGCGTTTGAGTGAGGTTCTTGAAAGCTGGATCCTTGGGGCCCCCTGCTGGGGGGGCTAAGAACTCTCTTTAATCCAGAACTGCTCTATTCTCAGACAAGCCCCGGCGCACCAAGCTGCTGCTTTTGATTTGATTCGTGATCCCTCCGTATCCTTATATTAAACATTCTTATTTGATATGCTTTGGAATTTTCTCTTCCTTAATCAAAAGAGCTTTACCTAGAACAGAGCATACGGTGCTTATTTTGTTTCACCCATTCCTGATGTGTATTAGTTAGCAAATACATATGCCCACTGAATCCCGTGACAGTAAATCACACTTATGTGGACAGACATGAATTAAATTGTGCGATGCAGGAATTGTCCCCCGGTAGTTCCTGCCCTCTGTGGTTTCACTGTAGGAAGCATCTCAGCGCTGTGGGTCTCTCCATGAGATGGGTACAGGCTGGGATCTGCCCAGCCACTGTGGCTGTTTTTACTTGCAGTACCTGCATGGGATTTCCTAAGTCCCATCCGCCTGCCTGAACTTGGAGTGCCAGAAAAACATGTTAAGCTTTGGATTCCAGTGAAAGCCTAATCCTGATGATGATCCTAAGTATCCTGACTTGATGGAGAGAGAGGCAGAGAATATGCAAGTAAAAGCACTTAGAAGTGAAGGGATCTTGTCTCTGCGGACTGGGTCTGTCACTAATTTGCTTCACGATCTTTAACAAAGCCTCAGTGTCCTCAACTACAAATCTGAGGGTTTCGTCAGAGTTAAGTGAGAAAAGGTACCTTCCGCAGTGACAATAAGTAATTGCTATTATTATGTCGTGGCTGGGATGCAGCAGCGATTCAATGCACTGAGGCTGGTCATATCATTTGGCATCCCGCTATCTAAAGTTAAGACTTCCATAGAGCAGGCAAATTGATTTTTTTTTAAAGGATTATTCAGTTTGCAAGAAATGGGTTTTAAAAATCAACTCAGGCATGTAGTACAGAGACCTTATAAGCCTGTTTCCTTGAGGTAAATAGATCAAACAATTTACTCCATCAGTGGTGAAACATAACATGGGCAGATATGATTTTACTGTTTCTAGAACTTAATGGGTTTTATTTTTTTAGACACCAATTGTACTTGAGCATTTGTTACTTTTTAAAAAAAACTTATTTATTTTTGGCTGTGTTGGGTCTTTGTCTCTGTGCGAGGACTTTCTCTAGTTGCTGCAAGTGGGGGCCACTCTTCATCGCGGTGCGCGGGCCTCTCACTATCGCGGCCTCTCTTGTTGTGGAGCACAGGCTCCAGATGCGCAGGCTCAGTAGTTGTGGCTCATGGGCCTAGTTGCTCCACGGCATGTGGGATCTTCCCAGACCAGGGCTCGAACCCGTGTCCCCTGCATTGGCAGGCGGATTCTCAACCACTGCGCCACCAGGGAAGCCCCTTAATGGTTTTTTTTAACTGTAATAAATACATCTCCAATTTCGTAGAACTATTTTTTTTTTCCCTTAACAAAAGAATGACAACTGGAGGACAGCTTATAAATATCCCTTTGTGTGTGAGGGTGGGGTGGGGGGAGGGTAAGAACACTTCACATGAGATCTACCCTCTTCACAAACTTACAAGTACCAGTACCTTATTGTTAACTATATCTGCTGGTGTACAGCAGATGTCTGGAACTCACCTTGTATAACTGTAACTTTATACCCCTTGAACAACAACATCTCCCCCATCCTGGGAACCACCGTTCTATTGTCTACTTCTACACCTTTGACATTTAAATGCCTCCTATGAAAGAACTCAGGCACTGTTGGTCTTTCTGACGGATGTACTACACTTAGCATCCCTTCCAGTTCCATCCCTGTTGTTGAAAATGGTAATTCCCTTCTTTTTTTAAAGGCTGAATAATATTCTATTGTATGTATGTACTACCTTTTCTTTATCCATTCATCTGTTGATGGACATTTGGATTGTTTCCATATCCTGGCTATTATGAATAATGCTGCAGTGAACGTGTGTGTGTGTGTAAGTCCTGGAAAATGTTCTTTATCAAAAGCAGCTCGTTTAGGTTTTTTTCACTCAGCATTGGCTTTGTAATAGTGCCACCTTCTGGTTGGAATGTGCCATTACAAGCTGGTGTGTTGTCCAGACGATCCCACGGGGCTCTGTAAATTGTGACTTTGTTCCAGTGAGTGAACAGTGGTAAATCAATCTCAGCGGACTACAACCCTAAAGATGCTGGTCTGCTAGGTGCTAGAGGACAAAAAGCATAGGGAATGCAGGTAACAGAGAGAGAACTAAGAAGTTATGCCAAGCATATAAACAAGCAAGCCATGTAAACTTGCAATGCTTCTTTGCTTGTAATTGACTCATTCTCTTTAAGAAAGATACAGTGGAACTGTATACGTTGCAGAAAATGTCAAATGAAAAATGTGGGTGTATGTGAGTCAGGAGCTGTCCAAGGTGGGTCTTTGGGCCACAAGGGCTTCTGCTTATCTTTCATCTAAGCCTTTGAATGTAGCCATTTGAATTCATCTAAAGTGATAGACCCTAAGCCCCGCCCCCTCACCTTTTCCCTTTAAAGTATGAAGTTAAAATTTGAGACAACTGCCGTAGACATACCCAGATTTTCACAAAAGCTGTTCCCTCTTTTATTTTGGTAAAAATAATGCATGACAGCAATTTGTATTCAACACAACTATTCAGAGTCAGTAGTAAAGATGCTAAATTTCCTGCTAAATTAGTGTCCAAGATACAGAGAATTCCCCAGTTCCACTGTTCACTTTCTCACTCAGGGAAGCTTGTAGGTGCGACTGAGCATCTCCGTTATAGGAAAAATCGTGAATTCCCTCCCGTGTATAAAGCTCAAGGACTAGCCACTTGGATCCAGTCTCAAGATAAGAAAACCTGCACCTTTCAAATGGCCCCTGATTATGACAAAAGGGGCACTTTATAAGTAGCAAGAATTAACTTGAGACATACCACATGCATGATCAGGACAACTTATGTTAAGACTCTCAGGCTGAGAATCTCTCACCTAAATGTCCCAAATTGAATGACTATGGGTGCACTATTTATTCTCATTTATTCAACCTTTCAGAATGTGCTTAAAGCAAAACCTTCTTACAGCCAAGGCCACTAACATCTTACTAAATGAATATCCAGATGCATGAAATTCTTGTCATACAGTGATACTTTTTAAAGATTTTTTTTTGATGTGGACCATTTTTAAAGTCTTTATTGAATTTGTTACAATATTGCTTCTGTTTTCTGTTTTTGTTTTTTGGCCATGAGGCATGTGAGCTCTTAGCTCCCCTACCAGGGATTGAACCCTCACCCCCTGCATTGGAAGGCGAAGTCTTAACCACTGGACAGCCAGGGAAGTCCCCATACAGTGATACTTTTAAGCAAAAGACATATACTCCTAATTCTCAGTCATAGAAAATAATACAGGGGTCTTTTCTAAGATAAAAATGGGCACCTAGGGCTTCCCTGGTGGCGCAGTGGTTGAGAGTCCGCCTGCCGATGCAGGGAACACGGGTTCGTGCCCCGGTCCGGGAAAATCCCACATGCCGCGGAACGGCTGGCCCCGTGAGCCATGGCCGCTGAGCCTGCGCGTCCGGAGCCTGTGCTCCGCAACGGGAGAGGCCACAGCAGTTGAGAGGCCCGCGTACCGCAGGAAAACAAACAAAAACACAAAAAAAACAAAAATGGGCACCTAAAAAGGTTAACTGGCTTTTTAATTTTATTTTATTTTTGGTTTCTAAAGTTGCCAAACTTCTCAACTCAAAATAAAGCAGACAAAGTGCCTGTTGATCACTTTTGCAGCCAACAACCCAAAACTTAGTCTTGAATTGATATGTGAATATTGAGAAATTGATCTGATGATTTCCTTTTATTCCCTCTCTAAATCTGATGGCAAGCAAAGCCCTTAGATCTCACAGATGTATTTATATATTCACCTGTAAAACCTATTCATGTTATCTGGACCGTCAATCACCACAACTAAAAATCGACCTGACAGACCAGATATGGTGGCTCATAAATATTGATTTCCCTCAAGGAGCTAGGAGCTGAGCAGTGTTCCCAACAAGGAAGAGCCTGTAGACGTCTCTGGTTCACCAGTTATATTTGGGCTTGTGAGTTCTTTAGTCAGCCGTATTCTTCAACTCCTACACTATTTCCAAGTCTGTAGGCGTTTTCTCCAGTTAAGGTTGATCAATCTTTATTGCTCTCAATTTATAGCTTCCCAGATGCTCAAGTTGGCCAAGACTTTTTTATTTAAGAAAAATGAGTTGATAATAGTAAATATATCATATATTTTATAATATTGATTATAATAGATTATAGTTAATAATACCATATTACATACTTGAAAGTTGCTGAGAGAGAACATTTTAAGTGTTCTCACCACCAAAACGAAACAGTAATTATGTGACATGATAAAGATTAGCCAAGGCTAAGGTAGTAATCATTTTGCAAGATTTAAGTGTCTCAGATCAACACGTTGTACACCTTAAAGTTACACAATGTTATATGTCAATTAAAAGAAAGAAAAGCAAAATTCCTTACTTACCCTCCTTTAACTGTTTTCAATGAACTGACTTCACGTAGCTATTAAAAATGAATTAATAGAGAGACTTAAAGAGATCTTTCTTTGGAAGTCTCTGGAAAGCATCACCAGAGTAGATGATATACAGCATAGCATCATCAACTAAGAGTGAGGGGAAAGTGAGGGGTAATAGGTTTAGGCTTTTGACCTCAATATGGCCTCTCTGACCTTCTGAAAACCCATAAACTCTACGTCTTGAAACTGAGAACTACAATTTAATTCATTCAGTTAGATAAATCATTTCTACAGGAGCAGAGATTTGGTGCTAAGCCCTAGTTTACTGTAAAACAAAGAGCTATATTTAATATAATCGCATTTCTGCTTCAAGCAAAATCACTTTATAAATTTTATCCTAAAAAGGGATTTAGGATTTGAGCTAGTCCCTTGGCTTCCATGTGACTCTGACTTGTTGTTAGAAATGCTCCATGTGACTAACGTGGAATCCTTTTCTGTAACTGAAAATCTGGTTTCCCTATCTTGCATTGTTATCCTCAAATATTGCCTCTGCCAATATTTTCTTCACGATTTCTCATGAATATTTATATGAGCCAGAATTTCTTTACTGGTAAAGTGAACGATCCCATCCATGGCTCTTTGCTGAGTCCTCCTGGGACACCCTCACCCGCCAAGACATCATGGATTCTGTTGGTTGGTTTCTATCTCCACCTCTGGCTGTTAGGTGCTGCTCTCCAGCTCTGGCAGTAGCAAAGCCAGCTTGTCTTCCGCCCACTCCCTCCAATCCTGTCTCCAGCAGGTCCCTTTTAGCATCCTTTCTCTGTTATCAGCCAAAGACAGCAGCAGAAGAATGTCAATTTTGCTATCTATGCCTGCACTCTAATTCCATGGTTTGCCTTAATTTAATTTCTATATTAACCTGTTTATAATTTCCTTAAAAGTCACTACTCACATTGTATTTATTCTGCTAGTCAACAGATACTTCAAAGATTTGGCATTGAAAAGCCCCCTGGAAATGCAATTCAAATAAAATGTTCAATTTAGAAAGGGCTTTCAATACACCATCTCAACAGACTCAGTGGTTGAGTATCATGGAATAGAGGCAGCCATGCCTCTACAGCAACCGTCCCCTACTATGAAGACTGCTCATATCTTTAGACTGAAAAATATATATGCCATGTGTATAATGATTCCCTTGCACAACTGTCAGAGAAAAAGGAATGGGTAATATTTCTGGCGAAATTAGCTCCAAGGCTCAATGGGAGTGAAGATTGGAGGAGATACTTTCTTCTGATACAGCATATAGGCTGGAAAAGTGTTATTTGCGTGGACTTATTCCTTTTGAACAGAAGACACTCCGACGCTTGTAAAGCAGGTATATAGGTGAGAGTTAGGGGCTGAGAGATGGGGGAGAAGTCATGAAAGCAGGGGATAGAGCAACTCTCTTTTCATTTTAGTATTTCACAAGTTTGGTGATGGGGGTGACTGACCTAGATGGGAGGCCATCCATCATGAGAACGCTGCAGTGTGGTACCCACACGCCTGAGCAGAGGGGAGGAGCTCAGTGTCAGGAACAGATGGATGAACCATCCTAGAACCACAGAAGGATGACCCTGCAGTGAAATTTGCATGTGGAGCTTTGGCACATGCTCCTTTGAGACTGTCATCCACACTTCCTATGTCTTTTCCGTCTTCTCCTTCATCGCTGAGGGACTGCCTTCCCTCTCCCGCAAATTTGACATCTCAGTGAATTCCCCAGGATGTACAACCTCCTTAGTTGAGGATTGAGGAAGGCACCTAACATGGGATGGTGGTGCCAGACTCTTCCTGGCTGCTAGGCAAAGCCAGGCACTGCGTTAAGAGCTGGGTGACTTGCAAGAAGTCTTTGATATAATAGCCTCTTCGGTTTTCTGAGCAAAGGGTCTTGCGCACAATAGATGCTTCATAAATATTTAGGATTAATGGTTTCTGGGACTAGCATTATGGATGCCGTCTTTGCAGCCCACCATTCTGGCTGGAGAAATGGAAGTTTTGAGAAAACAAGCCAGCCCTGTATCTCTAAGTATGAATCTCCCTAAGGAAACGATCTAATATAGTAAATTCCCTACCAGAATGCAGTTTCCCGTTGCTTATGATGAATTCTGTTGAGCCTATGTACATGACGACTGCTCAGACGATTCCCTGTGCCACCCCCTCAAATGGGAAGGTGTCTGTTTGGATTCAGCTGGGAAAGCATGCTAAAAATGTCTTCTCTTTGGCATTAAATCAGTTTATTGGAACATGTACACTCCAAAACTAGATGCTTCTTACTTCTCTTTTTTAGTAAAATATTTCACTTTTACAATCTATTTCTGGAGGATCCAGGGACTTTAAATACAAAGGTGAGAATGTGTTTTTGCTAGCTAAAAATAGTCATTGTTTTAATTAAAATGTGAAATGATCAGAGAGGAGAGTGTTTTACCTAAACATCTGAAAAAATTTACCACTGAGATAGAAATCAGGAGGACACATGGACACATTAGTTTAGCAGAAAAATCACCTTCTACCATAAGCCAAAAATAGTCTAACAAAGTTGAACCCAAAAGGAGGATTTTCGTAGCTCATTTTTGACAATAAGCTGACAATTTACTTCTAAACAATGGAAGGTAATCCAAGCTCTTCATGTATTCATAAAGTAACTAATTCACTCATTTAGTTAGCATATGTAACCCTGTTGTATGTTGTGATAAGGGAACATTGACAGGTCATGTTTTGATGCTTTAGTGATAGATGAGAATTTACTCCTAATTAGTATCTGCAGTAGCAATGCTGGAGTTTAGTGCTAGATGAGGGCTATTCTATGTGCCCATGAGCTGGTAACTGGTGGCATCATAGGTGTAAATGGTGGCTAAAATAATTGTGTCGGAATAATGAACATCTTGACTGTGCAATGTCTCCAAGACAGCTCTGAGAGTCCTCTATTTTTGTTTGTTTGCTATCATGAGAAAATACTCATTGACACAGAACTGTGACTTACATTTCATAGTGTGGTGGGTGATTCCATGCACTTCTGGTATTTCTGCCAGATTTGGGGCAGTTATGATTTCCCCCTTTTGAGAAGCTATGTTCCCTCAATATCAGGATGAGTGTCACACTTATTAGAGTTGAGATGTGGGCACCATTTGCAGCAGTAACCAGGCCCAGAAGCAGATGATTTTGGTAGGGGAAGGAGAGTGTGTTAGGAGGAGGGAAAGCAGTGGCTGGGGTCTGTGGGAAGAAGCCGGCAGAGGAAGGTTACCTTGGCTGGTGTGGCTGCGCTAGAGCACAAACAGCAGTGCCTTTGACCATTCCTGATTTCCTCAGCCACCCTGGGGGTGTTACAACCATGGGAGATACCCCAGGTTATGCCTCTGTTTATGGAGGTGTGCACAACAGGACTCTGAGTTACTTAGGAAATCTATTAGGGTAAACATGCAATGGTTTTCTATTGGTTAGTTGAGAGCTTCAGGCCCATACACAACTCTGGAAAAGAAAAGATGCAGCAGAGCCTGAGGACCCACTGGAACCAGGGACACACATGCCACCAGGGGCCTTTTTCCAGTTCTTGACTCTGCTTTACTCAGTATGTTGGCTTCAGTCTCTCATTTCATACACTTCCTTAACTTAGTAGGACACATGGACGCTGACTTCTTGAGTTTTACATCTCATGGTGTCAGCCCCTAGAGAAAGGCTGTCCTTTAGCTCTCTCCAGTATCAAGTCCAAAGTCTTTTGGATTTTACTGTCAGAGAGGGGTGGGTAATTTGGATTTGGGGGGCAGACAGTCAAAAGTCCCAAGGAAACCCCATTGGATCCCATTAGCTCACAAACTCATTGTTGTCTGAACTAGCTGTGGTCAGAGGCTATGGGTCTTTTCGGTCACTACCCTTCCTCTATACCTACTCTTTCTGGTTTTCTGTGCATCCTCCATGACTTTGACCATTCACCTATGGTGATGACTGCTCCTGAGGAGCTGACACGTGTAGGCTGCCTGTGACATCACTGCCAGCAGCTGGGCCCCAGTTCTTCACTGAAATGGGCTCTTGATGGTGTATCATTGTGTCCACTACAACCCAATGGTTTCCACATCTGTATTCAACTTCCCCCTGGTCTTCAAAAACTTTTCTAAATTAAAATTTCTTTCATTCTGATTTCAACTTTTTATTCATAATCTGAACTTCCACTGTAAACCAAAAAACAAAGAACATTTATTGAAGGCCAGGTACAAGTCTAATACTATGTCAGACATTTCCATAAATAACTATGTAAGATATATTACAAATCTTTATGAGGCTCAGAAAGATGGAGCTTAAGATGTCATGTCTGTTTGGCTTGGATACCTACATTATCACCACTGTGAAATCCTTCATGCAACAAGGCAAAGATAATTTACTAATTAAAGTAAGTATAAGAACACATCCAATGCTGTATTCTTTGTCGGTACTGTCCGTCAGATGAAGATGAAGTTTGGATCAAATAACCATGTTAGGACCAGTAAGTCCTTAAGCTACCTCTTTAAACATGCTGATTTTTTTCTTAAACTCATTTTGGGCTTTTTCCCTAGAGAGTCATCAGCTGTTGCTTCTGACTGTCTTGGCTCCATCGTTACCACCCGTACATCTGTCCTAAAATCAATTTACCTTCGCTTCCAGACTTGTTGGAGCCCATCTGTGCCTCCTCCTCATAAGCACCCATCTGTTTGCTGTTAATCTCAAATATATATATATATATATATATTGTTTTTCAGATTCTTTCCCCTTATAGGTTATTATAAAATATTGAGTATAGTTCCCTGTGCTATACTGTAGGTCCTTGTTGGTTATCTATTTTATATCTAGTAATGTATGTATGTTAATCCCAAACTCCTAATTTATCCCTCCCCTCGCCCACTTTCCCCTTTGGTAACCATCAGTTTGTTTTCTATGTCTGTGAGTCTGTTTCTCTTTTGTATATAAGTTCATTTGTATCAATTTTTTTTAGATTCCACACGTTATACCATATGATATTTGCCTTTCTCTGTCTAGCTTACTTCACTTCATGTGATAATCTCTAGGTCCATCCATGTTGCTGCAGATGGCATTATTTGATTCTTTTTTATGGCTGAATAATATTCCTTTGTATGTATGTACCATATCTTCTTTAGCCATATGTTATGAAAAATATATGTCATTTCTCAACCCTCCGGCAACATTGCAAGGTAAGAATTATCTATATTTTATAGACGAGGAAGCTGAGGCTCAAAGAAGTGAACTGACAAGTAATATGGGGTGGAATCATAATTGAAATTTGCTATCTCTTTGACCTCAAAGTCCAAAGCCTTTCTACTGTGTTAATCTGCTTTTTCAGAAATTTCTCTAAGTTGGTAATTTGAAGTTAAGTATTTTTTTTCAGAGAAGCAGTACCTCCCATATGTTTACTTAACCTAAAATGTACAGCTATAGATAAATGTTCACATATGAATTACAATTTGGTTTACTTTGAATATATCCTTCCCAGTTGAGGCAGCAGAATTTGGGAATTTAAAACTCTAGGTTACTGGAAACCAGCCAAGTTCTCCTTGGCTTTACCAAGCCAAGGAGATTTCTGCTGAGGTAGATGCTTGAGGTGATGAAAGAGATGCAAAGTTTCTCACGGTCTTTTGCTAGATTAGACACCTAGTGGGCACCTTTGGGCCCCAGGCTCCCTTCCTTCTGCCTGTTACTTTAAGAAGAGTTCCATGGTGCAGAGATTTTGTCTGCAAGCTTTCACTTCCACTGCATGAAAGAGTTAATTCTGATAGGGGTTACCCTCCTCTGGCCTACTGCTGAGTAAGACAAAACCTCACAGCTTTTCTTAAATAACTGAAATAAGCACAGAGCCCCTTGGGAATGTGTCACCCTTATTAATCACTAGCATCTATGGAGAAATATGGGCAGAAGTGACAAAAGAAAAAACTCACAAGTTGAGAAGACGTCCCAGAGGAGTTGCCCCTAATGTTCATTGGATGCCATGAGCAGGAATTCACACTCTTTCCTTTGCTCCAAACCCTTCTCCACGCTTAGAAGCTCCAGATAAATTTCTCTTTCTTTTATCTTCCAGGATCTGTGGGCTTGGGTCTCACTCCCTTATAAATTAAGGCTCTGGGACTTCCCTGGTGGTCCAGTGGTCAAGACTCCAAGCTCCCAATGCAGGGAGCCTGGGTTCAATCCCTGGTCAGGGAACTAGCTCCCGCATGCCGTCAAAGGATCCCGCGTGCTGCAACTAAGACTCAGCACAGTCAAATAAGTAAATACATAAATAATAAATATTTTTTAAAAGTCTCCGTCCTATGTCTTCCTTTCTCAGCTGCTTGACTCTTGAAATTAAATGTCATCCTTTTTATTTTGGAGTTTTTTGATTAAACTCTTGGGGGCAGCAATCCCTCCCTCTGTTCTTTTTTTTTGCGGTACGCGGGCCTCTCACTGTTGTGGGCTCTACCGTTGCAGAGCACAGGCTCCCGACGCACAGGCTCAGCGGCCATGGCTCACGGGCCCAGCCGCTCTGCGGCATGTGGGATCTTCCCGGACTGGGGCACGAACCCGTGTCCCCTGCATCGGCAGGCGGACTCTCAACCACGGCGCCACCAGAGAAGCCCCCTCCCTCAGTTCTTTATGACATTTTCTCAGACTAGATGATGTTAAATTTCAAGTGAATCAGTGTCGGCTTATTTGTTTGTTTGTTTGTTTTTCCATTTTAGTTTGTTATGATGTCATTGTTTTAATTTCTGCCTCAGTCCATTAACTAAAATAATAAACCTATGAATCAAAGTCAGATGTCTTTGTAAATGAACAGAGGACAAATTTGCATGTTCAACGAAGAAGCAGTTGATAAATTGACTTTCAGCTTTATTTAACTCATTTTCATTTTTCTGAAAATCTATAGTGAAAAATTCTTTTTTCCCCATTAAGTAACCCAAAGAATTGCATTATTGTTCTTTAATTGTTTTATGTGTTTGTTTTCATAGCTGACTGTAACCTCCATGAGGTCAAAGGCTACAAGTTACAATATCATTTATTTTGTAATTAGCCCTGTACTTATGAATGTATTTATGTAGGCACTTAATGGTGTGAAAGCCATTGGCTTGAACTGAATTAAATTCTTTTAATGGCTGTGTCCATTTTAGAAAAGGCATAATGCTAGATAATTAGAACACAAAGATAAATAAGATACAACCCCTTCATTCTCAAGGACCTCACATGTCTTTTTTTATCTTTGTGTCCTAAGTCTTTGTGCTTTTCTTGAATAGGTAATAGAGACACATGGTTCCCAATTAAAATGAGATATTGAGATGTACATTGAGAATTGCTGCTCCTACTTATGTCTGTAAACATCCCCCCTCCAAGTCCAATCAATCCCCAGCTGGTAATCATCTTCATTACTTAATCCCATGTGTCCTTTGAGTGCTTCTTCATGCAGACACAGGCAAATACACATATTATGTATTTTCTTATTTTTCTTTTCTTATACAGAAGTTAGCATATAAACCATCCTCACCTTGCTATTTCCACTTTATGTACTCTGAAGATCTTTTTATATCTGTACGCACATAGAGAGTGTTTTTATCCTATTCTTATTTAAATGGCTGCATAATATTCATTATATGTATGCTTGTTTAATTCAGGATTTCTCACCCTTGGCATTAGGGACATTTTGGGCAAGATAATTTTTGGTTGTGGACGTTGTCCTTTGCAGTGTAGAATGCTTAGCAGCACCCCTGACTTTGACCCACTAGATGCTAGGAGTCCTCCCCAGTTGTGACAGCCAAAAATAAATCACCCCTGGTAGAGAACTTGTGTTTTAAACAATCCTCTAATGAGGAACACTTGGGTTGCTTCTGATCTTTTGTTATTACAAAACACGCAGTGGTGAGTAATCTTGTACATGTTATTTTGTATGTGTGCAGGGTATGAATTACTAGTCATAGGATTGCTGGGTTAAATACAAAAATTTCCAGGACTTCCCTGGTGGCGCAGTGGTTAAGAATCCGCCCTGCCAATGCAGAGGACATGGGTGCGAGTCCTGGTCCAGGAAGATCCCACATGCCGCGGAGCAACTAAGCCCGTGCGCCACAACTACTGAGCTTGTGCTCTAGAGCCCGTGAGCCACAACTACTGAGCCTGTGTGCCACAACTACTGAGCCCGCGTGCCACAACTACTGATGCCCGTGCTCCTAGAGCCCGTGCTCCGCAACAAGAGAAGCCACTGCAATGTGAAGCTTGCGCACTTCAGCAAAGAGTAGCCCCTGCTCGCTGCAGCTAGAGAAAGCCTGTGCATACCAGCAAAGACCCATTGCGGCCCCCCCCCCAAAAAAAAATTCCCCCATAGGGATCTTGCCATTTTGGAGTCCTTGCAACAAGATATGAGACTGTGATTATCTTTCTATGTAATAAATGAAAAGATAAAGAAACAAAGAATCCCGAAAAGGCCTGGTACACTTAGAATTCAGTGGGGAAGAGGTGTGGCGCTCCGAGAGAGAGCGCGGGGCAATGAGGCTGCAGCTTAGACTGGAAACAGCCTTCTATGACAAAGAGGAAGGTTAGGATTTAATGAAATAGGACATGGAGCTCATAGCCTTCGTTAGCAGGAGAGTGGGGACAGGAGCGTTTGGTCTGTGGGTGAGGCAAACCTCGGGGAACACGGGATACTCACCAGAGTTGGAAGGGATCTGCCGCCTGGACCTTGAGGACCGTTGCAGTGGTCCAGAGAGAGATGGGGGAGGAAGGGGCGGAAGCACAGAGGAGTGACACAGGCCAGAGACCACGTTGGGGAGGCTTCTCCTGGCTGTGCATGCTCTGTCCTCCCCACTCTCCAGTTGAAGGTTAACCATAAGTCAGATCAGTCACATCACTCCTCTGCTTACATCCTCCAGGGGCTCCCAGTGCATTATGCATAAAACCCTCACTGGTTAGAATGACCCACAAGGCCCTCTGTGATCCACAGGGGAAACAGGTTTCCCAGGAAATAGGGGTGCACAGAGGCTCAACTTCTCACCCTCCCCTGGCTTCTCTCCCTTTCCATCCCTCAGTCATGCAGGCCTGGGAAGCACCAGGGGTGGCTGGTTTCTGGGCCCTTCTGGGCAGAGGGCTGGTGGCAGGAAGGGGGCTGGTGGCTTGGTGGGAAGGATGGGGTGTGGGAATTTGATGTCCATCTACAGTTCCTATCCTAGCCTTTAATGTAGGTGGTGCTGATGGATGCAGCAACTAGAAACAAGCACATTAATTCTGCTTCTGTAATTGTTGAGCTTCTGGGCATGTTCTTGCAACTAACATAATATATCACATTTTCTTCAGGCCTTGACTGCCACCAAGTCACCAGTATAGGCTTGTTTATTTGTAGTAAGTGTCTTACCCAGGTTCCTTTATGGTTTGTGATCTTTCTTTCCTTTATCTTGATTGTCCTTTTGTGTTCTGCTGAATAATAGCCTCACAAAGATGACCCGGCTCCTGGCTGCCCAGGGAAGGAAAGGCACAGGAGTTTCTTTGGGGACCTGTTAGGGGGGAAGGATATGGGGGAATGACTGCTGGCCGGGCAACAGTGATCATCATAGAGTTAATTTTTTTTTTTTTCATATTGAATGCCTCTGGAAACTGCTTCAAGCTTTTCTCAGGTTATCCTCCACGTGTCAAAAAGGAAATATTCTACTTAGACATTTACAAGTGGCTAAGCATACAACTTCTGAAATCAAAATTTTAATATTCAAGTTTTTTTTTAATGGAAAAAGACAGCTGTATTTTCCAAAATTTTAAATAAATTCTTTGGGTCAAGATATACTTTAGAAAGTTTCCTGTGAGAAGGTGATTTTAAAATACCTTAGGGCTTCCCTGGTGGCACAGTGGTTGAGAGTCCACCTGCCGATGCACAGGACATAGGTCCGTGCCCCGGTCCGGGAAGATCCCACATGCCGCGGAGCGGCTGGGCCCGTGAGCCATGGCCGCTGAGCCTGCGCGTCCAGAGCCTGTGCTCCGCAACCGGAGAGGCCACAACAGTGAGAGGCCCGCGTACCGCAAACAAACAAACAAACAAACAGAAAAAAACAAATAAAAATACCTTAGAGCTTACTGAGACAACATCTTACTACTGTAGTCACAAAGCTTTGATAGCTGTTTCATGAAAGAACCTCACTGTTTAATTTACAAATCTGTAAAATTTCCTCTGTG
>RJWK010050011.1:0-16419 GCA_004363435.1 Platanista minor | reverse complement strand
GGGGGGGGGGGGGGGGGGGGGAACCCCGGGTGGGGGGAACCCCACAGTATCAGAGAGTCCATCTTTGACGAGCCCGTCATCAGACTTGACATCTGAGGAGAGAATTAGCGAATGTGAAGGTGGTCAGTAGAATCACCCAAACTGAAACAAAAAGAAAAACATAGAGCATCCAAGAGCTGCGGTAAATTAACAGCACTGTCAATGACGTCAACTCCAGCTTGTAATTTGAGTTCCAAAAGGAGAAGGAATTGGGCAGAAGAAATACTTAAGAGATAATAGCTGAGAATTTTCCAAAATTAATGAGATGAAAAATCACAAATCCAAGAAGGTCAGAGAACCCCCCACCCAAAAAAAAAAAAACCAGGATAAAAAAACAAAGCAACAGCAACAACAAACAAACAGCCACCTAGACATTAAAGTCAAACTGCTGAAAAACAAAGATGATGAAAAAAATCCAAGAAAAAAAGTCTTGGAGTCATTCAGGAAGAAAGACACCTACAGAGGAACGGGTGATGTGAACTACAGCAGGCTTCTTACTGCGACTATACAAGCTGGAAGACAATGTGTGGCATTTTTCAAGTACTAGGGGGTGGGGCCCCAAACCCCTGTCTGCCCAGAATCCTCTACTCAGCAAAAACATCTTTCAAATATGAGCTTGCAATAAAGACCTTTTCAGAAAACACGCTTATAGAATTCATTGCCACCAGACCTATGCTTCATAAAATGTTAAAGAAAGTTCTTCAGTCAAAGGAATATAACAGAAGGAATTCTGGACCCACACAAAGAAGTGAAGAGCTCCCTAAACAGTAAAAATGAAGATACATAAAATATACTTTTCCTTACTTTATCCAGGAAGTGAGTACGTGGAACAGAAGTCATAAGTTAACATTGAGGAACTGCTCAGAGAGGTACTGAAAGGCTGTTGAAAGGAAAAGTATGGGGCCTCTCCAGCACCCAAGCACCCCTCTATTCCAGCACCTACCAGATGGTCTCTCAATTGCTAGGTCACTGTTTTTTCTGCCCCTGGCTGCCCTCTGGGTCATGACCCCAAGTGCACAGGGCACACAGGGCCTCCCTCAGTCCACATGAGCAGCTAAGTGGATGGGGCACAAGGGGCGAGAGAGTGGGCAGAGGCAGTGGAGGGTGTGCAGGACCCGTGCCCACAGGGGTGCGTGGTTTTTCTAAGTGGAACGAGGACTCATGTTCCAAGTAGAAAACATAAGTGGAAAAAGCCACAGGAAGTCAGGACAGACTGGGTCTCGTTGTGAAAAAAATGAATTAGACCACGTCAAGGGCCTGGCACAAGGTAAGTGCAAGTGTGTCAGGTATTATTAAAAACCAAAGTCCAGACTTTTGAGCTGGTCGTCCATCAACCACAGGGCTGCATGCTACAAACACTAGCTTGAATGGTCATCTTTTTCCCCACCTCAGACCCACTGAATCAACGTGTAGTTTTTGCTGTTCTGCAGACGCAGTGACACACAGTCAGTCCTAAATGTTGTTCCCTACGCTCTGCCTGAGGAGTGAAGCTGGGATGTCCCTAGAAGGAGGTGTTGCCACCTCCGGGCCGGCCACCCAGGATGGGAAGGACCCCTGACCCCGGGACCCGTGACACCAGGGACCCCACGCTGAGGCCATGCTGAGGCTGAGCCGGTGGTGGGCTATTCTGGGAGGAGGCACTCTCTCCTTGAAATATCCTTCCAGTCTGCAAAGCCATCCCCGTCTAAAAATATCCCTAATGTGCAGTCGGCTGCCCACTTCATCCTGTTTATTTATACCAAAGTAACAGCTGAAACTTTCAATAAATATTGTGAGCCCTGTCAGCAAGGATGTGATAAAAGAATTTCCTCCAGAGTACAGACATTCTTCTGTTCAAAAGAACATTGTACTGACTGAAGGGGCCAAAATAATCATGAAAAAATATGCTTGCTTTCACCCTCTATTTTCAGTTCTCATGTAATGGAATGATTATCCTTTTTTTTTGGCCAGGACTTTCTATTCTGGGCCCCTAAGTGAACTTTGCTTGGAATGTTCCTGAACACTGTGGTGGGAGTAGTTTCCAATATATCTGGGTCCCAAGTCAATGCTTCTGGTACCATGCTTCATGGTTGTTTTACTTGTTTGACAAGAAGGTGCCCACTGATGCCCACAGGGGAGTCGTCTGCTCTGGGGACACCAACTGGCCCTGACGTGGAGTATGTGACTCTGGGCCCTGGTGCCCCACAGAACTGGGTTCAAATCCAGCTCCACCTCTTATGCTGAGTGATCCCAAGGGCCACATCTCACCCATCCAAACCTTGGTCTCTTTATATTCAATGAAGAGACAGGTACCCACCTGACAGATCAAGTTAAACAAGGTCAAGGGCCTGATGTATAACAGGTGCCCAGTAAGTGGACAGCTTCCTGACAACTGGCGTGTGGCCCCTTAAGGGTCCATTTCTTATTCCATAAACTCGAGTAAATGTTGACCAGGCAATGTGTGTCTAAGCCCTCAGAATATCTGAGGAGGAACCACTATTTTGGTTCACTTTCTCTGGACCAGTATTTGCTTCCATCAACTCAGGACAATTCACAACCTGGTGGCTTCCAGCAGCTTTAAATACCTGCTGGGAGGAGGGGAGGTGGCATCCTTGGCACCCTGGCAGACTGGGGAGCCTGACTAATGAGCAGCTGAAAAAAATGTCTAGCCTCACTTTTAAGGAAAAAAGAAGCAAACATCCAAATAGAATCCATTTTCAAATGGAGAATACTCAGGACTTCCCTGGTGGTCTGTTGGGTAAGACTCTGCACTCCCAGTGCAGGAGGCCCAGGTTCCATCCCTGGTCTGGGAAATGGACCCCACATGCATGCCGCAACTAAGAGTGTGCACGTCACAACTAAGAGTGCGCATGTCGCAACTAAGACCTGGCATAGCCAAAATAAATAAATAAATATTAAGATACTATTACTAATAAAAGAACAAGGTAATTTTAAAAATGAGAATACTCAGTGCTGGTCTTGAAGGTATAGTGAAAGGAGGCAGGTGCTTGCATCATTGCTAGTAGACGATAAACTGGTAAAATTTTTCCGAAAAGCAGTTTGGCATTATGTATCGAGAACTTCAAAATCACAGACAGCCTTTGAGCCAGTAACTCTATTTCTGGGAGTTATCCTAAGTTAATAACATGAAATATAGACAAAAATAATGTAAGAAAATGAACATTACAGATTTATAATTATGAAAAAGAGCAAACAATAGGACAGTTATGAAAAAAAATGCTTATAAGAGCCTCGGCTATGTAGCTATTAAAATGATATTTAGGAGGAGGAAAATATGTTACAATGTTGAACAAAAGAAAAAGCAGTTGAGACCAAATTATACAAACAATGTGGTTTCAGCATAAAATGGTCCATGTAGGAGGGGAAGACCTCAGAATGTCAGGAGGAGTTGTCACCCCTAGAGGGTAGTGATATGGAGGACTTTTATTCTCCTATCTCCGCTTTCGGGGGGCATTTTCCAAGTTTTCCGCAGTGAGCATACATTATTTTTATAATTTTATTTTTAGACAGCTCACTGAAGAAAAGGCCTGCAGAAAACTGGACATTGAGGTCCCTGAATCTGCAGCCGTGGGGCGCCCATTTCCTCATTTCTGGGGCAGCGGGGGGGGGGGGGCCTTCGGCGCAGGGGACTCGTGTGCTGCTCTAACTCCCAAGCCCCTGGGAGGACTGGGTGGGAGACGGGCTGAGAGGGGCTTGCTGGGAGCCCGCAGCCCCGGCTGCCTGGGGGGGCTGCACCTTGCTGGAGGCGTGGCTCCTCCACGTCTGGCGCCGCCCAGGGCTCAGAGGGCTGCGGTGGCCCCTGCCCGCCTCCCCGGCCTGGGGAGGCCAGTCCTGCAGACCCCGGCTCTACTGAGCCGGCAGCCAGCGCGCGGCCTTTCTTCCCTCCACCCACCTACCTCTGCTCGAGTTGCGTGGGGTAAACCCCGTCCCAGGCAGGGCAGCGTCCCCACCACGGGGACACCCTCTCTCCCACCCTCTGCTTCCAGCACAAGGGGTTCTCCCCCGGCCACTCCAGTGGAAGGAGCTCTGGGACCCCCCCTCCTAGGGGGCACCTGGCTGGCAGCCCTGCTCCAGGCAGCAGTGCTGGGGGCTGCGCCCCTCCAAGCGACATAATGCGGCAGTTCGGTGGCTCAGCCGCCAGCGGGCCCTCGCACACCTCCAAGGCGGCAGAACTCCGGATGTCCGCTCACTCCCCGAATGTCCCCAGGGCCTGGGCGGGCCGGCGGCTTCCCTCCATCACTCGCCTCCTCCCGGGTCTGGGTCGCCTCCGGGGTGGGACGGACCTCCCTGCCGTCCCCGCACGGATGCTGCGGGGATTAGACGCCCGGTCCCGAGGGGCGTCCGGACCTGGGGGCAGGGGGAGGGGCCCTGAGGGTAGGTGGGGGGGCGCAGGGGGGGGCTCCGAGGGCAGGACCGCCTTTTGCACCCATCCCCGCGCAAGGACACTCGGCTCCCGGGAGCGGCCCCCGGCCTCCTCGCAGGAAGGGCGAGGCTACCAGATGGCGCCTCCTTCCCGGAGACCTCCGCTCCTTGGCCCCGCCTCCCTTGATCCCTTTCCTAGGGACCCTCCCTCCTCCGCCTCCCCTCGCCCCGCGCCGTCAGCACCCCGCGCCGTCCCTCCCCCGGGCTCTCGAGTCTTCCCCCGCATCAGCAGCCCGGCGCATCTGCCCCAGCCCTTCCCGCCAGGTGCGGGGGGCGTTGGCGCTCTGCAGCCCTCGCTCCTTCCCTCCTCCGCCGGCGCCCAGAGACTGCAACATCCGACGCCCGTGACATCCCCACCCCCCTCTGAAGCCTTGGTCCGGTGCCCAACGGGCGTCCACACCCCCAGCCCCATCTCTCATGCCTGGGAAGCCTTGGCCCCTCTGAGTTGCCATGGATGCCCCCATTTCCGGGGGTGCCCTCCCCTCCTCCAGCCCTGTCACTGTGACCGGGAGTAGGCAGAGTGACTAGCCTTGGTGGGTTATTACAACCACATTTCTAATACCAGCTTCCACTTCTCTGCACTAAGCATGGGCCGGGCCGGCGCCTGGGCATCTCTGCACACCTTCTCCTCCCCCGACCCAGCTCAGTCAGGGCAGCCGTTAACCCCCTCCCCTGCTTTCCTGCTCCCTGAAGCCCTGGGCTCCATCCACCACTGGCTCTTGGGGCCACAGCCCTGGCCTCTGCATTCCGCCTGCCCCAGCCCGCTGTCCACACAGACTCACCCTTGCTTCAGGCCTTCAATGCTCCCTGCTGCACCTGCGCTGGATTCAGAAGCCCTCGTGTGGCCCGCACCTCTCCACTCTCAACTGTACCCTCTCCCTCTCCCTGGCCACCCTGGCTGATACTTCTGCCTCAGGACCTTTGCACAAGCTGCACTTTCTACCTCTAAGGCTTTTAACCCCACCTTTAAAGGTCGACATCTGTGTATCCCTCAAATGTCACCTCCTTAAACAGGTGTTTTTTTATGCTTCAACCTCATTTGGATTCCCCGGCAAAGTGGGGTTTTCCATCATAGTTGTGTCTTACTTTGTACCTGTACTTGAACTCTTGACTATTCACTCACTGTTGGTCTCAACAACTTGACTGCAAACACCATGAGGGCAGGGAGAGTGTAGGAAAAAAAGCCCCACTCATCCTGTTCACAGCGGTCATCTCAAAGGCAAGAGAAACAAAGGTGGAAGGGACAGAATGAGACAGATCTGCCTGGAGATGTGAGTAGGACAGCAGGAGTGGTGGTCTTAGCAAACACAGCACATTCCAGTGCAAAAGACAGTAAATGGGAAGAGGGGGCGTTTCACCCTGAGAAGAGTGTTATCGTAGCTTCATAGGATGCAGACAGCCTACCACTGTGAGTAATCGCGACGGACTCAACAAAATCTTCAGGTTAGGTGAATAGAAACTAGTATAAAAATGAAAAATAAAGTTAATAAGCCTGACTCAGTGACTGTATGATGAAGTTTCTATCCTACAGAGAATCAACAGTCTTTTCAAAAGTCCCTGAATCCTATTTAGGCTCAAAGAAAAACTTGACAAATTCTCAAAGTGGAGATTTTAAGTCAGTTCTCTTTGACTATAATATTAGAAACTAGAAATTAGTGAGAAAAGGATAAATTTTAAAAAAATGGGATTCCCTAGAAATGGAAGATCACTCATATAATTTTAGGATCAAGCAAAGATTTAAAAATTCAATGATAGGCTGTTAAGAAAAAATAATGGCAATACTGCACGTGAAAATCAGTGAAATATAGGCAAAAGTGAATTCTGAGAAAAATCTGCAGCTGTAAATTATCTTACTACTAACCAAAAATAAATGAAAATAAATGAAAAATCCAAATCAAGACATTTAAAAAAAGAACCACAAAATAAATCTCTCCAAAGGGCAAATAATTTAAATGCATTAATAATTATTAAAAACTAATATTTATTGATATTTTAAAAAACATAAAAATGAAAAAGTAAATTCAACAGTTGATTCTTCAGAAAAATAGCTACAATGAAATGGTCACATTTCTGGATAGTCTAATCCAGAAAAAAAGCAGAGAAAACACCCCTGTACAAAACCTCAGATAAAAGATTAGAAAAAGTATGAGATCAACATGCAAAACGTGTGTTAAAAACTGGAAAATCCTTGATGAATTGGGATGCTTTTGGGGGAAACAATAAATTATCAAATCTTGATTTAAAAAGTAGAAAATCTGAGAAGAAAAAACAGAAAACGTTGTTAAAGAATTACTTTCACAAGAGGTGCTAGGCCCAGGTAGTTCTTTCAAGTTCTTAAGATCACACCTAGGGGCAGGACAGGAATAAAGACGCAGACGTAGAGAATGGACTTGAGGACACGGGGAGGGGGAGGGGGAAGCTGGGACGAAGTGAGAGAGTGGCATGGACATATATACACAATCAAATGTGAAATAGATAGCTAGTGGGAAGCAGCCGCATAGCACAGGGAGATCAGCTCGGTGCTTTGTGACCACCTAGAGGGGTGGGTTGGGGAGGGTGAGAGGGAGACGCAAGAGGGAGGGGATATGGGGGTATACGTATAGGTATAGCTGATTCACTTTGTTATACAGCAGGAACTAACACACCATTGTAAAGCAATTTATACTCCAATAAAGATGTTAAAAAAAAAAATCTTAAGATCACAGAAAAAGATGTCAAGCTTCCCAGTTCTTTGAAAAAGTTAACAAAACCCTGATCCCAAACCTCTTAAGACGGCCTGCCCATGTGCCTCAGAACACTCACAAACAAGCAACAGATGTTCACTTTCACTTATAAATAGACATAGAAGTCTAGAAGTCCTATTTAAACTGCTAGCAATTTTAAGAGCCATATACAATAGAATAAAGTAGGTTTATTTCAGGAATGCTTTAATGCTATTACGATAAAATCACACTTCGATTTGTCAAAGGAAAATAACATATAATCATTTCAATACACGTTGAGAAGGCATTTGATAAAACTGAACATTCGTTTCTGATTTTAAAAAACCCCAACCTTGTAAAAAGCACAAAGAAGTTCTTCTTAATGTGATAAAAAAAATCTCTCTCAAGCCAATAGCAAACACCACATTTGCTACTGAGGCATTTTCATCACAGTCAGGAACCCATGTATTTAATTTTTAGGTGGCCAGGTCTGCCGTCTCCCTTGTGGTTTCCACCTTTGGTGTCAGGGCTCCCAGCCAAGGCTTCATAAAGAGTCACTGCAGAGCCCTTCCAAAGCGGGGAGGGGCTGCCCGCACTTCGGGCTACTTCCTCTGGTGACAGAAAGCCACAGAGGGGCCTGGCCTATGTCAGGCTCGGAGCGAGCCTGTCCCTGCCCCTCAACTCTGTAAAGGGCCTCTGACCACAGACAGGAGGGCCGAGTGGCCTTCAGGGTGGGTAACCAAGCCCACGTGGGGTACTTTTCCCACAACCCACAGTGGGCACACGGGAGCTGCCCGGAGGCAGTGCAGGACAGGGCATCTTTTGTTTTTCTCGACGCTGCGGGGAGCATATAAGGAAGTCCTGTTAATGGTTTGATTCAAAACATTTCACTTCCAACCCTGGTGTCCTCTGGGAACGCGTGCTGGGCCGGCAGGACCCAAGCCTGCGGTGCCCCTGGAGCTCTCCCGCACCTCCGGGACTTGCAGTGGGGGTCTGTGCAATGAAGCCCTTCCTAAACCAGGCAGATCAGAGAGGTCCCATCAAGCTGGGAAAGTCCAATGAGGCCAAGTGACAGGAGTCGTCATGCATTTCTGCCGGCCCAGGGCTGACCTACAGGACACCTCGCCAGGAACGTTTTGAAATTAGTGTGACCACAGAGTGCAAACTCACATTTGCAGAGGAATGTTTCCAAGGTTCTGACTATGTTGTAGAACCGGGACTCCTGGCATCTGGGCCACCCCATTTTCCCTGGGAGCACTGGGAATTGCCAGCTCCACCCCTGTCCAGGAATGACAGCATTGGTGAGCCCACGCTAGGAGATGTCCAGTAAGACTCTTGGATCAGTAAATGAACAAAACAACACTACAGGCTTCATACAAAGCCTGCTGAATGGCGGAGGTAAAATCCCATCTCCCATCTTCGTGACCAGCTCCCTGGCTAAACCGTATCGCCCCCGACTGTGGGCACTTGCTGAGCGAGGTGGACGGACACCATCCTCTCGGAAAATGAATGATAACGAATAAAGCAGAGAAAAAAGAACCTTGGAGGGGGCTTTCCAAGGCAATAAGAGGAAGACAAATGGAAATGGGCTGTTTTTTTCTCCGCTGGGTAGGAGACAACAATCCCTCTGGAAACACTCCCAGCCCATCTGGAGCTACCATCAGCTGAACAATGGTGGAAGCAAGGTGGTCGGGGAAGACGGTGGGACCTCACTGTTGAACAAGCTCTCTTTGGCCCCATCCTCGCCATGCTCCCTCCCACCCCGGGCCTTTGGCTTCACCCCTTCTGTCTTTCGCTCTTTCAGTCTCTCTTCTTCTGGCCTGGAGCCTGCCTGGCTGTCGCACCCCTGAGACGTTCCACCAAGGAAAATGTGTCAGTGGAGTTTGGGAGATGCTGCACAGAGTGGTTCCCCCTCACACAGTACAGACAGGCCCTGAGGGGCTTCGGGAACCCAGGGGTCCCAAAGGCACTTCACCCCAGTCCTTGTTTCCCCTAGAACCGATTCCTTCTCCACCTGCCCCCCCCAGGACCCCCCCGACCCTGCAGACACGGAGGAGTCCGAGCATGTCTCCTCTCACACGGTCTTGTTTCTGGCTGCTTCTCAGGGCCCGCTTAGGAATGACTTGCTCCCTGACCCTCAGGCTGGAAGGCATTTCACACCTCCTGCCTCCTCTTCACGCCTCCTGCCTCCTCTTCCAGAGGGGTGTGGTTCTCCCAGCAGGGAGGCGGGAGAGTCCTCTCCACCGCTGCCCTGGTCCTCCCACCCCCGCCTGCGGACATCCCTGTTCTCCAACCTCCAACCCAGTACTTTGGAGATATACCTCCTGAACAGTCACCTCTGCGCCCCGCGGCTCCCCCCGCCCCCCCCCCGGCGTGTATCTCGCCCATCCCTCTGCTCATGCTGCAGCTGCCCACTTGCTGTCCGTCCTCCCCGGACTAAGACCTCAGATAGCGCAGAGCTCAGTTCCCTGCTGTACTCCGGGCCCCGGGACAGGTGCACCGTAAGGCTCAGTGCTCGATGGTCAACAGATGATGTGTCTGCAACTCCAGGAGCCACTCAGAGCCCTTGTTCCCCGAGGCTGGGCTGGGAGGGAGGGGGTGTTGGGGGGTCACTGTCCCTTCCAGCCTGGGCTGCCCTGGGGCCCCAACGTGGGCAGAGGAGCCCTGGGGGCATCTGGGGTTCCTGCCTGGATATGGGGTCTGCCGTGGGGAGTCCAAGGCCCCCAGTACACACACCTCTCAGAAGCACAGGCTGCAGTCCCTACATTCAGAGCTGTCAGTGTTCCCATGGCAGCCACACAACCGGGGCCCTCGGATGCCTGCCGTAAGCTGGAGGCACATTTTGGGGAAGGAGCAGGGGAATGCCCTGAGCAGATTCTTCAGCTCGGAATCCAGACTGGTAGGCCAGGCCACCTGGAAGCAGTGAGGGCAGTCACATGGGGGCTGGGCTGTGGGAGGGGCCATGTGGGGCCCTGTGTGGAGTGGGAAGGGTGCCCCCTCCTCCAGGCAGGGCGCATGGGTTGGGCAGAGGAGCACAAGCTGGATTTCAGCTTCTACCTTTGCTGGCTGCCCTGTGAAGCTGCTGTGTGTCCTTGGCAAGAGACTCAGGGTCTCTGAGCTGTGGTATCTCCATCTGGGCAGACAGCCCAGGGCTGAGATGGATGCCAGGGAACCAATGCATGTGGGAGTGGTCCCCACTCCCCGACCCCCGTAGGGAGAAGCGCCCAACCAAGGCAACTGCTATCAACTGAGGACGCCAGTGTTTTCCTATGTTTCTGGAAGATTTCAACAGAGTTTGGTGGATAACCCAGAGCTTTGCCACCGCACGGGGCAGCTCGTGACCCAGCCCTGGTGTCCTGAGCTTGGCCCTGGTCAGGCCACCACAACTGTTCCCTGTCCAGGGTCTGCAGACAGAGCACCAGCTCCTTGCTGGCCCCCAGGCTTCTTCAGCCGGGCCCAGACTGCGAGACGCACCCACGGGGGAGGAGCAGGAAGGCCTACAGGGGGTGAAGGGGCTGCCGGGCACTGGGCTGGGAGATCAGGTTCTAGGGACCCAAGGCTGCAGAGACCGAGCGAGGCAGGTACTGGGCCGGGGCAGGTGGAGCTCACCCTTCTGCGTCTCCAGATGCCCTACTGCAGTTGTGGGGCTGGTCGGACATCCACAAGGGGTTCTGGGCTCCTGCTGGGAGCACGTGCACGCTGGGCCCTGGGACAGGCAAGGCCCAGTTCTCACCCCCCGGGCGATGGACGCTCTGTAAATAAGAGGGAGCTGTGGGCATGCAGAATGGGGACCCACTCAGGCTGGGGTACGCAGCCCACATACCCCCCGCAGCTGGCCGTGACCCCTGATGGCAACATGCCGCACCCCCGTGACAGCAGAAGGCCTGGCCCTCTGCCGTCCAGAGGACAGGACACACTACGGCTCTTTACTTGGAGACCCCTCACAGCTGCTCCCCCGCTTACAGACCGGAGAGCTGGGGAGGGGCCCGAGTGATGGGCCCCAGGTGGCAGCAAGGCGGCAGCCCAGGGGCCTGCCTCTGCTCTGCATGCTCCCCCACGTAGGCCACTGTCCCCTGCTCCTCCCCGCTGAAGCCCCTCCTGGGGAGGGGGCATCCTGACCTCCTCCACTGAGCCTGCTCTGTGGGCCCCGCTCCGGGCAGGAAGGAATCTGGGTGCCTCTGCTCAGGCCGGCAGGAAGCGAAAGGTCTCTAAATCCATCCCTGGCTCCGCATGCAGCTCGCTCGGGCACCAGGCACAGACTGGGAGCTGCCAAGCCAGGCTCTCCACGGGCGGTGGGGCACGATGCCTCCTTGGAGAACAGACTGCTGCAGGAACCAGGCTCCAGGCTCATGGAGACGAAGCCACAGTTTTGAAATTCAGTGCGTGTCCTCCGAGGCCTGGCAGGTGGGGCGAGACTGGGCCCGCAGTGATCCTGCCCAGGACTCTGAGAACGCTGGGGGCTATGCCCACTGTGGGCCCGGCCACACGTGACCCCCTCTGACCCGCTGCAACCCTGGGATCTCCTGGGACCCCTGGGCGGACACCCGGGTCTTGCAAGGTGAAGTCACTGGCCGGCCGCACCCGGGCCTGTCAGGGCCTCAGGGCTTCCGCCCTCACCAGGACAGGGGTGAACACACGTGTCCGGGTGCCAGCATTAAGGCAGGACAGCCGGGCGCTATATTTGGATACTAACACCCCGGGGACACTATCCTTGTGAAGCAACGCTGGCGGCTGGAGGGTAGGGCTTTCTTCTCCAGTGCCCCCTCGGCCCTGCCCCCAGGGCTGTGCGAAGCACTGCTCTCTGCCCACCCTGCCCAAGAGGCCCTTTGTCTCCCTGATGCACTGGATTCTCCTGGGACCCCCGAGAGCTTCCCAAAGCCTTGAAGGACCCACCCACATATCTCACTAGCTTGCTGCCTCTGTCCAGGTGGCCCCCTTCCCTCTGTGCCCCTCCTGCCCCACCCCACCTCGTTCAGAGCTCAGGGCAACACTGAGTGTCGGGGAAGGGCCGTGGAACATTCTACACCACGAACATCGACCAGTGGTGGACTTTGAGTACTGAGCTTCGGTGCTTCCACCTTTAAAATGGATACAGTGGGGCTTCCCTGGTGGCGCAGTGGTTGAGAGTCCGCCTGCCGATGCAGGGGACGCAGGTTCGTGCCCCGGTCCGGGAGGATCCCACATGCCGCGGAGCGGCTGGGACCGTGAGCCGTGGCCGCTGAGCCTATGCGTCCGGAGCCTGTGCTCCGCAACGGAAGAGGCCATGGCAGTAAGAGGCCCGTGTAAAAAAAAAAAAAAAAAAAAAAAAATGGATACAGTGGTCCCGGGTTCACAGCAAGGGGGTGTGAGTCCCCCCTCCCCCACCCAGTAGGAGGCAGTCATGAGGCTAAGAAGCCCCCACTGAGGTGTCCACCACGTCCCGCACACGGGTACCTGGCCATCCCTGACCTCACACCTGTGGAGGAGCCTCTGTCTCTGAAGGAAAGCCCCCCAAGGGCAGGCACTGTTTGTCTCCCAGTCAGGTCCCAAGTGCGCACTGGCGGGGGGAGGGGAAGGAAGGGAGCGTGGCCTCCCCTAACTCGATGGAGCCACTGAGACCTGCCAGCAGGTGGGACATTCACGTGGACCTCCGCATGGGCCTGGCATGGGGCACACTGTCAGGAAACGCGAAACTGCCTGCCTGTCTGGTCAGGTGTGCAGACGCCAGGCTGGTGGGAGGGGAACACAAAGAAATGCCCCACCCGGGGCTGCTTCCCGGAAAGCACGCACAATAGCATCAGTGGTCACGTTGGCATGGCCCGGCAGCCTGAATCCCCCAGGGTCCCGTGAAGATGACCTCTGGGCAGGGTGGCACTATCCCAGGCCAGGTCACTGTGCCACCAGGACAGGGGACAGTGGCTGTGGTTTCTCTGTACCCTGACAGCTTCTTGTCCTATCCTCGCCCTGGGCAGAAGGCCATGCTGGCTGGCAGGGTGACCTCTCACCAGGTTCCTGCAGGGGGGCCTTGACATCCAGTGGGGGGGTTGGAGCTGGGGGCCATTGCTTCCTACAGCTGGGGTTCACCCCGAGGGAGCATGAGGGGCTCCCCAGCAGCCAGGGTGCTGGGAGGAGGTGTGTCCAGGTCCCAAAGCCTAAACCCACAGGGCTGTGGCTCCGGGAAAGGGAGCCTGCCCCCTGAGTCCCCCGCTGCTGCTCAGTCCTCAGCCAACAGCTGCTGAGCCGAATTACACATCTGGTTCTGAACCCCTTCACGGCACCAAGGTGCTCTCACCTGACTTTTTAAAGGAGAAGAACCCTAGCCAAGCAGGGTAGGAGCAGGCCACTCCTGGCCCCCTGGCCTGGGACACTCTGTCCCACCTCCCCGGGAACGTGTGCCCATGCAGCAGGGCAAGCCACTGTCACCCCCAGCAAGGGCAAAGCTCCCAGTCATCCTCAGGGGCTTCTTCGTGACCCCAAATCACCCTGGGACACAAGCTTGGACCATGAGCAGCCCCAGAGCACCAGAAGGATGAAGACACATGGAAATAATTGTCACAGGGACCCGGTAGACCCTCCTGGCTTCTGGGAGGAGGTCTCAAAACTCCCCCACCTGCTCTGGGACCAACTGGAGAGGGGGTGTCAGGCACTGGTGCTGCCCATCGACTCATGGCCCCAGTGGTCCTGGCTGCCAGGGTATGAGGACGTGTCTTGAGAGCTGCCCCCAGGGAGCCCTGACACAGTCACAGGGGCTCCAGGCACACGTCCTGCATGCCTGCCCTACGCCTCTGCCATCTCTTCCTGGTCCCATAGTTCTAGCAACCCATGAGCAACCACACCTGAAAAAAGGAGTTCATATTTAAAAGACAAACCAAAATGAAAACCCAGAGACAATGGGACAACAGCTACATGAACTTCAGAAAACAAGGCTGTTCATCGTAGGTTTATTATCCTGTCAAGCTGTCACTCGAGTACAAAGCCAGCAAAAAGCACCTTGGAAATTTCTGAGGTCTGAGAATGTACTAATCACATGGCTTATTTCTAGGATCTACTTGAGATAGTTGCCTAAATTGCAAAGAGGCATGTGAAAGGGAATGGTGATGTTAAAAATGATAAGACATGTTTGAGTTAACAGTCTATTTGCACAGATAAGTAAACCAAGAGCCCTGTCAGATCAACAGTTATTACTGATACAAGTCAGAACAACAAAGAGTACAAAAAAAGCCCGAAATCGAGGGCAGAGAGAAAGAAGTAGCTGAAATCAATGAGAAAAGGCAGAGAGGAAGATATAGGCAGATAGACAGATAGATGGACCGAAGGATGGACGGATAGACAGGTCGGTAGGTAGACAGAGGTAGATAGATAGATAGACAGGATAGGTAGGTAGGTAGATGGATACAGATAAGTAGATAGAGGGATAGATGGATAGAGGGGTAGATAGATAAGTAGATAGATGGATAGATAGATAGATAGACAGATAGAATAGGCAGGTACATAGGTAGATGGATACAGATAAGTAGATAGAGGGATAGATGGATAGAGGGGTAGATAGATAAGTAGATAGACGGATGGATAGATAGATGGACAGATAGACAGACAGATATGGAGGAAGCCAAAACCCCAGAGACTCCTGCTCTTTCATCAAGTAGAAGCCAAAGTATGTTGTTTGATAATGTAAGAAAATCAATACAGGAACAAGAACATCTGTGTTTCACATTTCATGGCTGGTTGAGTGAAAAATAGCTTGCCAATATTTCCACCTCATTTAAAAGGTAGAAGAAAATACATCATGTTTCAACAATAGGGGAGAAGAGGAAAGAAATCAGCAGCAAAAAACGGAGTGCCTGAAAATAGAACAAAAAGGACAAATATGATGTAATTTCCTTGGCTTCAAGGCTTGTCACTCTCCAGATGGAAAAAATAAAAGCCAGCAATAAGCTGTCTGCAAGCGAGATAATAAAAACAGAATTAGACTGGAAGCCTGAGAAGAGCTACTGGTAAACTTCAAGCAGTTGAAATACTAGGGTTTTGATGTTAATATGAAGCCAAAGATCATTAAAGCAAAAACTATTAAGTATGATGAGGAGACATATAATGATATATCATGGTTGATAACGGGCACATAATAACATGGAATCTCAATGTTATAAAAACAGAGCGAAATATAGACATAAGACCCGCTAGAAAAATAAAATAGAAACAATAACAATATGATTAGAATGGAAGAAGCAAATCATCATCAAGCACATAAAAAATTCAGAAACACACAAAGGGCTGGATAACACAACAACACAGAATTAATGATTGTTGTGGTGGGAATTAAACAGAATGAACAGAACATGCTTCATTTTTGAGTATTCATGGTATGTTCACAGAAGGTCATCATATACCAGATCTCAAAGAAAATCTCAATAAAAATACAAGAGCAGAAATGATTTGATCTGTGTTCTCTCACTACATCAAGAAGAGATTAAGAACCAAATAGAAATAAAATATATGAGAATTAAAATACACTTGCCTAGAAATAGAGACACAGATGCAGAGAACAAACGTATGGACACCAAGGAGGGGAAAGTGGTGGTGGTGGTGGTGGGATGCATTGGGAGATTGGGATTGACATGTATACACTAATATGTATAAAATGGATGACTAATAAGAACCTGCTGTATAAAAAATAAATAAAATAAAATTCAAAAACAAAAAAGGAAAGAAAATACACTTGCCTAAAGAAAAAGCTGTAAACAAAACGAAAAGACAACCCTCACAATGGGAGAAAATATTTCCAAACGAAGGGACCAACAAGGGTTTAATCACCAAAGTATACAAAGAGCTCATTCAGCTCAATATCAAAAAACCCCAAACAACCCAATCAAAAAAATGGGCAGAAGATCTAAACAGACATTTCTCCAAAGAAGACAAATAGATGGCCAAAAAGCACATGAAAAGATGCTCATCACTAGTTATTAGAGAAATGCAAATCAAAACTTCAATGAGGTATCACATCACACAGGTCAGAATGGCCATCATCAAAAAATCTACAAACAATAAATGCTGGAGAGGGTGTGGAGAAAAGGGAACCCTCCTACACTGTTGGCAGGAATGTAAATTGATACAGCCACTATGAAGAATAGTATGGAGGTTCCTTAAAAAACTAAATATAGAATTACCATGTAATCCAGCAATCCCACTCCTAGGCTTATATCTGGAAAAACTATAATTCGAAAAGATACATGCACCCCAGTGTTCACTGAAGCACTTTTTTTTTTTTTTTTTTTTTTTT
>RJWK010050010.1:0-16419 GCA_004363435.1 Platanista minor | reverse complement strand
CTTTTTTTTTTTAAAAAGGATAGGCACCTGTCAAAATACACTGGCTACTGTAATGGCTAAAGTCAGTAAGGCACTTTTTTCCCCAAAGTAAGGCTGCAGGCAAAGGGATAAATGTGGCAGCTCCAGCATGCGTGTGTATGTTTGCCGATGGCTTCTGGAAACCTAAGCCAAGAATCAGGTCTGACAGCCCAGCCAAATCTAAAAGCAGAGACACATGGATACAGAACGGACACACATCATTCTTAAACCTACTGTTTTAAAACATTACTAGTGGTACGTTTTCATATGTAGATACACATTTACTGAATTTTAATGAAATAGGATTTTTAAGAAATAAAATTATAGAATATTAAGACATTATACTTCTCTGTTACCATTTTATGCCTGAGTTATAATTTTGACCTCTAGATAAAGTTCCTGTGGTTACATGTTTTGCTACCTAGGAAATTATTTACTTATAGATTAAGGCAGTTAATATTTGGCTGTTTGCCTTCAAGTAATTTCTGTATAGATGTTTACTTGTCTGTGTGTGAACAGATTAATGCAATTATAGTATATTTTTAGTATTGTTATTTTCCTCTTAACTGTAAAAGAAAACAATCTACTTTCTCTGCTTAGATTTTTCCCATCAAAAATTAACCCTTTTCTCCACACCCTCTCCAGCATTTATTGTTTGTAGATTTTTTGATGATGGCCATTCTAACTGGTGTGAGGTGATACCTCATTGTAGTTTTGATTTGCATTTCTCTAACGATTAGTGATGCTGAGCATTCTTTCATGTGTTTGTTGGCAATTTGTATATCTTCTTTGGAGAAATGTCTATTTGATCTTCTGCCCATTTTTGGATTGGGTTGTTTGTTTTTTTGATATTGAGCTGCGTGGACTGCTTATAAATTTTGGAGATTAATCCTTTGTCAGTTGCTTCATTTGCAAATATTTTCTCCCATTCTGAGAGTTGTCTTTTCATCTTGTATCCTCTTGCACTGTTGGTAGGAATGTAAATTGATACAGCCACTATGGAGAACAGTATGGAGGTTCCTTAAAAAACTAAAAATAGAACTACCATACGACCCACCAATCCCACTACTGGGCATATACCCTGAGAAAACCATAATTCAAAAAGAGTCATGTACCACAGTGTTCATTGCAGCTCTCTTTACAATAGCTAGGACATGGAAGCAACCTAAGTGTCCATCGACAGCTGAATGGACAAAGAAGATGTGGCATATACATATATATATATATATACACACACATACACACACACACACACACACACACAATGGAATATTACTCAGCCATAAAAAGAAACGAGATTGAGTTATTTGTAGTGAGTTGGATGGACCTAGAGTCTGTCATACAGAGTGAAGTAAGTCAGAAAGAGAAAAACAAATACCATATGCTAACACATATATATGGAATCTAAGAAAAAAATAGTTCTGATGAACCTAGGGGCAGGACAGGAATAAAGATGCAGATATAGAGAATGGACTTGAGGACACAGGGATGGGGAAGGGTAAGCTGGGATGAAGTGAGAGAGTGGCATGGACTTATATATATTACCAAATGTAAAATAGATAGCTAGTGGGAAGCAGCCGCATAGCACAGGGAGATCAGCTCGGTGCTTTGTGACCACCTAGAGGGGTGGGACAGGGAAGGTGGGAGGGAGACGCAAGAGGAAGGAGATATGGGGATATATGTATATGTATAGCTGATTCACTTTGTTGTAAAGCAGAAACTAACACACCATTGTAAAG
Organism: Platanista minor; assembly: GCA_004363435.1. Classification (NCBI taxonomy): domain Eukaryota; kingdom Metazoa; phylum Chordata; class Mammalia; order Artiodactyla; family Platanistidae; genus Platanista; species Platanista minor. The sequence goes on along the minus strand of RJWK010050010.1, from coordinate 14,662 downwards.
CAATTATACTCTAATAAAGATGTTAAAAAAAGAAAATTAACCCTGCTTCTTACTCTCAGAGTAAGATGCTTTGTTCAAGAAGTTTCCTCCTATAGACATCCTCTCTCTCTTGCATCATCAATTTATTCTTCATTACTATGTATGTCATTCTTTAACCTTATGACTCTGATATCCAATCCAACAACAAGTCTTAGTTTTGCATCCAACGTATATTCCAATTTGACTCGTCTTCATGATTTCCATTCTTACCACCCAAGTTTTCTGAAATCCACCATAATTTCTAATCACTAACATCTTTGGCCTGTGTAGAAACCTTTGGTTTTTAATTGATCAATTCATTCATTCAGTGTTTCTCATTGATTTAAGTTGCCAACTTTGTAGGATATTAAATTCATAGGTGTGCATGTATGTGTTTCTAAGTTCCCTTTTTTGTTCATACTGTCATTTCTTTAATAACTAATAAGACAAGTCCCCTTTCTTAGCTCTTTCAAAGTTGACTTACCTATGCACAGATATATATTTTTCCACATATATATTTGAAATAAAAAATTTACTAAGTTTATAAAAAATCCGACTTGAGTTTGAAAACAGTGTGGTTTAGGCTACAGAGAATTTATCAATAAATTTGGGTAAAATTGACTTTTTACAATAGTAACTTGCCCAAGTGAAAGGCATAGAATATCTTATTATTTCATATAATTTTTGTGTATCTTATGAAATCTATAAAATATTCTCCACAGGTATTTTTTGCCAAGACCTAGAAAACTTGTAATTTTATTGCTCTTTTGAGTGGTATTTTGTTGTTTATGGTATTTATATCTGATTATTGTTGGCACAGACAAATTCTATTGATTTCTATAGGCTTATCTTCTGTTAAAAACCTTTATGATATCTTGTTAATTCGTATAATTTATCTGTTAATTCTGTTGTCTTTTTCTTGGAAGTTGATCACATCATCTGCAAATAATAGAAGCTTGATAACTTCCTTTTCAATCTTGTCACTTCTTTATTTCTTCTTCTTTCCTTATATCATTGGTGAGGATCTAGAGTTCAATACAGTAGTTCAACAGTAGCAATGATAATGAACTTCAATCTGCCCTTTCTCTGCCTACGTTAAATGCAATATAGCTAAAGTTTCTCCATTAAGTATAATGTTTACCATAGGTGTTTTTTCTATAAACTTTAGTAAGTTTAGGAAGTTCCTTTCTGTTTTTATTCTTCTGAATATGTTTTGATCATTATCAGATGCCTTCTCTGCAACTATTGAAATAATTTTACAATTTTTCTCTTTCAGTCTATTAACGTAATACATGTTTTGATAACCATGCTGAATGTTAAATCATTATTATTTTCTAAGGGTAAATCATACTTAATCATAATGCATTTTTTAATACACTGTTGAATTTGCATAGTTATTATTTAGAAAATTTGAAACTATTTTTGTAAGTAAAATGAGTCTATACTTTCCCCTTGCTAATTATTCTTATCTGGTTTGGGAATCAATATAAAATTACCCTGAGGGGTGGCACTTTGGACTATTGCTGAATAAGGAGGTCAGCTAATTCCCTCCCCAAAGAACAACTATAAGGCTACACAAAATTGAGTAAAACAACCATTTTAGCATTCTGGAAATTGACCATCAGCCTATGTTAATCTGACAATCAGTTTATGCTTGAAAAACTGTTGAACTCTAGGTAAGAGCAATGGGATTCTATGATGTTCTTGCTTAATGATAGTCCCATCTCACTCCCATGGCTTGGTTGATATGGAGGGTCTACCAAAGCAGAGCAGGCTATGTGGATCAGCAACTGCACTGCAAATGCTGAAAGGGGTTTATTTAATTTTGAGTAGTGGGCAACTGACATATCCAGAGATATTTTTGGTTACTCCAGTAAGGAGAATGATCTTAGGTTATAGCAGTAAGCATATTTCTGGCTATGTCTTCATAACAGGGCAGCAGAGACAAAAAGGGACTAAGCAATTCACAAAGTCCTTGACAATCATAGGGATGTGTGCAAGCACTTAGAAGACACAAGAAGATCCCAGTGGAAAGCAAATGCTAGGGTAGACGTAAAAGTAGCCTGAATTTTGAATACCCTCTCCTACATACACAGGTCCATCTGTGGAGGATAGACACCTTACTGGCTTGAAGCGTTTGAGCATAAACTCTGTCTAATCATTGGCCACTGCTAAGTTACACAGATCCAGGGAGAAAAAAACCTAAAAGTCAGGCTTAAAAAAAACAAAAAACTACAGTCATTCCTCCATGTCTGTGGGTTCCACATTCATGGATTCAAGCAATCACAGACCAAAAATATTAAAAACAAACAAACTCCAGAAAGTTCCAAAAAGCAAATCTTGAATTTGCCCCACGCTGGCCACTATTTACATAGTATTTATATTGTACTTACAACTATTTACACAGCACTTAAATTGTTTTAGGTATTGTAAGTAATCTAGAGATAATTTAAAGTATACAGGAGGATGTGCATAGTTTATATAAGGGACTTTAGTATGTATGGATTTTGGTATCCATGGGGGTCTTGGAACCACTCCCCCAATGGATATGAAGGTATGACTGAATAAACATTTTCTTAGTGTACACATCAACAACTGCACACTATGGGAGAGCAAGAGATCAGAGATTTAGCTCAACCAAAGAAGCAAACAATAAAACAGCAAAAATAATCTTTGGAATAAAATCATAAATTGAGTTGCTAAACTATATTATCCATAATTTCCAGTTTTCAACAAAAATTAAGAAATAAGCAAAGTAAGTAGAATATATGAACCACAGTTGGCATGAAAAAATGTTAATGGAAACTGTCTGAGTGGTTCCAGCTGTTAGTTTGACAGACAGAGACTTAAAGTAGCTATTTATAAGGTGTCCAACACTAAAGAAAACAATATTTGAAGAGTTAAAGGAAAACATAATAACAATGAATAGAGGTTTTCAGTGAAAAGTTATATATAACACCCTCATATACACTTGTATATGTATATGTATATGTATGTGTGTGTGTATATATATATATATATATATATATAACCAAATGAAAATTCTGGAGATGAAGGGCACAATAACTCAAGTTTTAAAAAATCAGCAGAAAGGCTCAAAAGCAGCTTTGAGATTGTATAAAAAAAGAAGAATTAGTAAATTGAAGAAAGATTAATAAAGTTTAACAAAAGAAGTACAGAAGGAAAATATATTGACAAAAAATGCACAGAGAGTCGCAGAGTCCTTGAGACATCAAGAATGCCAGTATGTGTGAAATAGGAATGCCAAGAATAGAAGAGAGAGACTGGATAGAAAAATTATTTGAAGGAATAATGGCCTAAAATGTACCAAATTTGATGAAAGAATGAATCTTTATATTCAAGAATTTCAACAAACTCTAAATGGGACAAATCAAATAGATCTACACTTAGGCTCATCATGATCAAAATGTTGAGATCAAGAGAAAGTTTTAAAAGTAGCAAAAGAAAAATGACACATTATATATGACTGGCTTCTCATTTAAAATAATGAAGGTCAGAAGGCAATGGAAAGAGATGCTCAAAGGGCTGAAAGTAAAAAAATGTTAACCAATATTCTATATCCACAAAAATTACCCTATAAAATTAAGGCAAAATGAAGATATTCCCATAAAAATGAAATCCGAGAGAATTTGTTGCTAACAGATCTGTCTTATAAGTAATAATAAAGTTCTTTAGTTTAAAGGAATGACCACCAGATGGTAACTTGGAATTAGAGAAAGAAATAAAAAGCACCAGAAATGGTAAATATAGAGGTTAATATGAAGTACTCTATAAATATATGTCCCTTATTTTCACCTAGCTTCTTTTAAAGATATAATATTGTATATAGCAATGATTATAATGCTGTTTTATTAGGTGTACAAATATAACATGTATGATAGTTACAGCATGAAAGGAGACAGAGAAAATAGAGCTACAACTGGGGTCAAGTTTCTATATTTTACTAGAATTAAGTATTAATTGGTAGTAGATTGTGATAAATTAGGATGCTTATTGTAATCACTAGAGTAACCGATCAGAAAATGACATGTATAATAAATGCATAAAATCAACAGGAGAATAAAAAAGACTCACTAGTAATATTTAACCCAAAAAGAAGGCAATAGTGGAAGAATAGAGAAGTAAAAAGAACAAGAGTATATTAAAAACAAATAGAAACATAGCATATGTAAATACAGTCCTATCGATAATTACATTAAATGTAAATGGTTTTAACATCCCAATCAAAAGGCTGAGACTATTATATGCTTAAAAAAAAAAACAACTATGTCTCCCGTACATACTCCTTAAATTCAAAGTTTTAGAAAAATGTATTTTAAGTCTATTAGAAATGGGGCATTTTGGGGAGAGAATATCTCAGACCAATATATCAATTAGTTAATATACTTATTGATACATTCAACTTTCCTCCTGCTTAGTACACCAGCGGAGGTATTTTCTACTTTTTTTTGTAGCTATGTCTCCATTTTGGTTTTCAAATGCATTAGTGTATGGATACTCACAATATCCTTTCATTGTATTATTTCTCAATGTTCAGTTATTTCCAATATCATTATATATATTTTTAAATTGTCATCTTCTCTTTCTTTTTTTATCAGTTGTACTAGAAAACTATAACATTAGCTTTTTTTATTAATTTTCTCTGTAGTTTCTGCTCTTTATGTCATTCATTCCAATTTGTTTGCTCTGCTGCTCATTTTACAGTGAATTGAGCAATACTTAGTCTTTAATTTTAACTTTCTAAATTTCATGACAAGTGTATTTGAAGGTATCAGTGATCATCTAGCTCAGATTTGTACTTGAAGTGTTTTCATTTGTCATTCTTTGCCAAATATTTCTTAATTTTCCTCCCTCCCACATTTATTTAGTAATACATTATTTGATTTACAAATATGTGGTACTTTTTTTCCATTTTAAACTAATTTTGTTGAATTGTGGTCAAAGAACATGGGCCATATGACACTGATCCATTGGAATTTCATAAGACTTTCTTTGTGGCCTGATAAATATTCTACTTTTATAAGTGTTTTATATCTTCTGAAAAAAGGTTTATTTTCTGTTTCTTGGATGTAGTTTTCTATTAAAATCTAATGACTTAAGCACCTTAATTTTTTCCTTTGATATATCAGCTTCTGAGAAGTGTGTGCTAAAAACTCTAACACCAGTTATTGATTTATTTAATTCTATTGTTTATCATTTGACATATTTAGAGCCTGTATTATTGAATGTATGCTCATGATTATTATACCTTCTTGTTCTTTTCTTCCTTTTGCTTTATGTAATGACCTTTTTTGTTACTTATGATGCATTTGGGACTGAATTCTATATATTAATATTTTTGCTTCTGCTGTCTTCTTATTCACTTTTGCCTTGTATCTTTTCTTATCCTATTATAATATTTGTGTGCTTTTTAATTTTTCTGTAGTAAATTTTTTTCTGCTAAAGTGAGTTAGAAAATATTGAAGCCAAGCTTCAGCCTCTGCCTCTCATGGTAAGTGTCAGGAGAGGACAAAGGATAAGGCTCAGAGCTGAAGGTTCTAGAACCAGTGTTAACTCCAGTTTGCTGCCACTTCACCATGTCAGGAATCCATCTGTAAGCTCTCAGAAATTGTCAGCATCAGGAAGAATTGTTCTCTGTAGTCTGTGACCCACCAGCCCTTGGGGTTTGGAGGAGGAGGAGGTGGAGTAGTAAATGTTACACATGTTCTCATCACCTCCCAGCTGGGCTTTTGATCTGTCCATCACCCTGCCAACATCTGTGACCTAGTATGCTACTGTTGATTTCACTGGTGAAACGGGAGAGGAGTGATGGCCCCAAGTTGATTGCTTGGATTCCTATCCCCATGCTTCTGCAATTTCTCTAGAAATGATTTTTGAGAGAAAATCAGCAGCTTTCCCTTATGCTCCTGCTTTTTCCTTATTATGCTCCAGCCACACTTCTCTTCTTTCTGCCCCTTAAACAGGAGAATCTAGTTGCTATCACAAATCTTTTGCAATTGCAGTTCTCCATGCCTGGAATGTTCTTTCTGCAAGTCTTTAATGCCCAGCTCCTCCTCATTAATGCCATGTCACCTCAAATGTTACCTTTGCAGAAAGATCTTTCTTGACACCATATTTAAAATAGCCCCTATTCTGGGTGCTATCATATTGTGTAGTTTATTTTTCATAGCACTTGAGATAATTTAAAGTTTTTGTATTTACTGTCTATCTCTTCCCCTCAGAATGTAAATCCCTTAGAGTACGTATTCCTTTTCTCTTTTTTTGCTGTGTCAGGGTCACAGTCTAGTGGAATGCCTAGAGCCTAGTAAATGTGTAATGGGTTTTGAGGAATAAATGAACAACCAAGTGAATGCGGTAGCACATATGGCCATGACTTAACCTGTTTTCACTCTATTTTTAACTTCTTCCTAAATATATGACATGAAGAGTGGGGTATGTTTCATAGATTTTTTTTTCTAGTTTAAATTCTTTTTCCTTTTTAATTGTGTTCTAGGAGAGTTCCTCAGTGTAATCCTCTGGTTCAAATATTTATTTTACATTTGTGTCTATCCTACTTTATTCTTGATATTGTGTGCCATACTAAGTCACAGGTCCATATCCTAAGTTTTCCAAATCAATATAATTAAGACATTTTTTTTATGACAATAATGACATCAAAAAATTTGTGTTGCAATGTGATATCATATTCTTTGGTTTTAGATAGAAATTAAATTCAAGTTAACTCTGAATCAGAATATCTACCTTATGTCACAGTAATGAGTTGCCAAATAATGTTTCATAACTATTTATTTCTTCTTCACCACAAGCCTGTAATGTGGATAGGATGTGAATTCCCATTTATCAGATAAAGGAAAGTGAGAATCAGAGGTGAAGTGAGTGGGTGGCAAATCTGAGATTCCAACACTAGTCATCAGTTATTACCTAGTGCAGTTGTTTTCCTCACCAAACAGGTTTGTCCCTATGTATATGTCATATTATTAAAGCAGAGATTTTCGGATTTCTCTCATCATCCCTAAAAGGTGTTTAGCTTTATTGGCTTGATTATCAGTAAAGAAAACATTTAAAAAACAACAGCAACAACAATAAATGGTCAGGATGTGCTAGGCACTGTTCTAAGACCTATGCATGTATTAATATATTTAAATCTCTTTATAATCCTGAGAAGTTGGTAATATTCTGTGCATTTTGCAAATGAGGACAGCTAATAAATGGCAGATTTAGAATTATGAACCCAGCAATCTGGCTCTTGATCATTACTCTAGTCTATAATACTATAAACTTTATTGTAGCTTATAGTTTGCAGAGAGCTTTCATATCCATTGTTTACTGGCCCTCATGACTACTCCATAGAGAAGGCAGGCAGGTTTTGATTGACATACAGTTTGCTAAGTTTCAAAGAGGTGACTTGGCCCACCTCACCCAGATAGCAGGTGTCTGAAATCTTACTGAAGTCATTTTTTCTGAAATCTGATTATATGTTTCTGTTCTTGGACCATGCTTTATTACCCACGATTTTATTCGTTCACTGCAGTCTCCTTATTATATTTTCCTTCTCCACTGAGTTATACTGTTGTGGGCTTAAAATATTAATCTATTTATGCATCTAAGGAATATTTTCTCTCTTATAGTTTGATGTTCCTTGATCATGTCTCTTGCAGTTGAATTGCAACGATTTCAAGAAAGGAGAAAGGGATGAGGATTTCATCTGTACCCTTGATAATGCCGCTGTTTGTGGCACAGATGGGAAAACATACAGTAACAGATGTGCACTATGTGCTGAGAATGCGTGAGTATTCTCTGAAGCAGGCTTTCTCCCTAAAGCATGTTCTCTGTGTAATTATATAACACATTTTTTTCTTACATCTTTAAGATAATAATCCATTTTGTGGGAGTTAGCCATCTATAAATTATTAGGATCACTTCTTTTACTATTCTTAAGAGAAAAAATATGTATGTAGTATAACACTTTATATTTTACAAGCATACCTGTGTGCAGTTTATCAGATGGTTATCACTTTCTGTGAAATAAGACATCTGATATATCTATATCTGTATACAAACACACACATACACATGTATCTATTCATACTACATATACCTACACATTTACCTGTTATCTATTTATCTATCTCCTTTCTACCTATTTAGGATTATATCCTTTTTCATGGAGAAATATTTAATTATCAAATGATATTTATTTATTAAATGCTCAGTAATTTATAATATTAGGGTAACTGGGACTTAATATTGAACTTCTTCCCATCTGTTCAACATTCACCAAATGTAGCTAAAGCATCTCACTGCCCTGTATTTTGTCCTCATTTGGTTCTTCCTCCACCCTCAGTGCTAGGTTTGGTTATTGACTGTCTTCAACCAACAAGATGGCATACCTGCTTTGCAGGTTCTGGCTTATGACCTCAGTCTTGAATTGGCTGCTCTCCAGTTTTTGCAAATATAACCACCAATGTTTGAGGAGGCTAGTAAGAGATAATGATAAATATTCAGTCTTAAGGTTCTACAAGCTTTATCCTTCCTTATAATAAGTATCTTTACCAAACCACAACTGAATTAAATCACTCTGACCCCTCACATGACTGCATTTTCAGAAATACACTCTAAAACTACGTCTTCCACTTTCACCAAGGGTCAATATAAAGAAACAGAAAACAAGAAATAGGTAAAGAAAGAACAATTTTTTATTACAAATGTATTTGTAACACTACTATGAACACACTGTACACTAGTTCTTACCATGTTTTACGTGGGGAATCCTGTGATAGCTTATTTAAGCCTCTAATTTCTGGTATATGACTTATTATTATACAATGAGAATCATCCTGCTCATTGTGTTTCTTTCTTAGTTCTGTCTGCTAGGAAACTCTGCAATAACACTGGAATTCAATTTTTATATTTTTCCTCAGCTGATCTCTTTTGGTATAACTTTTTTCTTATCACTTTTAACTACTTAGTTTTTTTCTTTCTATTGTTTTTATTATATTTTTATTGTTATACAGATGTTATAGATCTTTTTTTTTTTTTTTTTGCGGTATGCGGGCCTCTCACTGTTGTGGCCTCTCCCGTTGCGGAGAACAGGCTCCGGACGCGCAGGCTTAGCGGCCATGGCTCACGGGCCCAGCCGCTCCGCAGCATGTGGGATCTTCCCGGACCGGGGCATGAACCCGCGTCCCCTGCATCGGCAGGCGGACTCTCAACCACTGTGCCACCAGGGAAGCCCTATAGATCTTTTTAGAGAGTAAGAAGTGTATCATATTTATGCTACTATGTTTTCAGATATGCTTTTAAAGTTCTATTAGACTGAGCAATATTAATTAGGGCCTTACATACTTTACATGAAAAACAAAATATTAGTTATCATAACCCAAATGAAGAATGGTATAATAGTATGCTGGATACTATAAACTTGAATTCGATTATTTAAAACAACATGATCATCAACAACAACAAAGTTCCTTGGGTGGCATCTAATATCTAGTTACAAGATTTACTTTTTCCCACTCTCCTGATATGGGTCCTCTCTGGAAAGAGGAAAAAAAATCTGGAAATAACATTTACAGGTCTGAATCTTATCAGCTCTCCAACATGCTCTCCAAATTTCTTTGACTGTAATTTATAAACACAGACTTTCGCTAGAAAAAGTAAAGAATGCGGTGTGACACCTATTTTCAAAAGCAGAGGAGAATCACAATACATGAAGAAAAATTGCATTTGGTGAGAAGTTCCATGATATTAAACTGCTGTGTCTACTAACTTTTAATTCCAGTAAAACCAGATCTCAAGTTGGCATAAAAAGTGAAGGAGAATGTAAGAACAGTAATCCAGAGCAGGTGAGGACGAATGGCAGAGTTGGGGGGAACACTGGGGGGCTGACTTTGAAAAGAAAGGAGGTGGTCTCCTCTTCCTTCTTTGATGGGGGTGTTTGGAAAGGATTCATTCTTGCTGCACCTGAAATGGAATACTGCTCATTTAGATGAAAAGCAACTGACAGTTCCCGAAAGAGGAGCAGGTTACTTTGGTATTTAGACCTTTCATCTCTTTCTTCTGCTTTCTATGAAAACAAAGGAAGAAAGGAAGGAAGGGAGGGAGGGAAAGGAAACTACATGTGTTGTAGAAAGGGAACTACTTCAGTTATTTAACCTGAGTAGAAACCCCGGCGCTGTCACTTGCAGTCAGGAGATTTCGGGCAGATTACTTAACCACACTTTACCAGTGTTTCCATATCTAAAAATGACAATTGGACTAACACCTTCTTTCTGTGCTAAAATTCTGTGAGCCTGTGATAACAGGGGAAGTGAGTGAGGTTATCCCCATCAAGACATTTAGCGCATTGTATTTTTTTCTTTAGATTTATTTAAACTATAATTTTTGTCTTTTTTAATTGAAGTATAGTTGATTTACAATGTGTTAATTTCTGCTGTACAGCAAAGTGATTCAGTTATATATATATATATATACACACACACACACACACATTCATTTTTATATTCTTTTCCATTATGGTTTAGCACAGGATATTGAATACAGTTCTCTGTAGCACGTTGTATTTTAAATGTCTCTTTGTATCACTCAGTAGATTGTGAGCAAGTTGAGGGCAAGGACTGTGTTCTACCTTCGTTCTAACACATCATAGGTTATCCACGTTCACTAAGAAATGAATAAACAAGTAAACGAGTTCTATAGTTAACCATGTGAATTATACAGTACTTACTGGCCTACTTTTACATGACTGGTATTGCTCTAGGTAGCTAGTGTGCACTAGGCAGAGGGGCACTGGGCTCTATAAAATTTCTGAAAATAGTGTTGTAAGCATTACCATCCGGATGGTAAATGTCAAGTTTCTTTCCCTGTTCTTCAGGATATATGTAGTGATTTTCGGCCTTATGTGAAGGATGGAAGACTTGATTGCACAAGGGAAAATGAACCAGTTCTTGGTCCTGATGGAAAGGCACATGGCAATAAGTGTGTGATGTGTGCTGAGCTATTGTAAGTATCCTCACCCCCAAGCTGGCCAGCAGGTGGACCTGATGAGAATGCACTTGGTCGCTGTCCTGAGAACCACTCCACAGAGAGAGAAAGTCCTTTTCCTCAAGCATGTTATCCTTTGTCTTTATAAGGGGAAATGGGCCTTGCTCCCAGAGTGGCTTCTTCTCTTTTTAATTCATATTACCTGATAAAGTTTCTTAAAAGGAGTGAATAAAGAGGTTATGCTAGTTATTTAATTTATTTAATTATAATGACTTGAGCATGCACAGTGTTTTATAAGGCATAATATTTCAAAATTTAAAAGGTGCTCTCTTGTGGAATAATCTAGGTCAGTCATTTGACATGCATTGCTTCATTCAGGCATGTATAGATACTCTCACTGAAGATGACAGTCTAATTTAAAATAATGTCATGTGGCTGAATTTATTAGTTGTATAAAAGGTGGGATTTTATGAAAGGGAAGAACTGTTGGGTTAATCTTTCTCTCAGTGCCTGACTCCGCTCTGAGCACCGAGACACAGATATGAGTAAGATCCGAAGAGTCTTTAATATTCTGGCTGTTAAAGCATAGATTCTCTAATCCGTTTGTCAGCAAGCCTTAAAGTGCTCTATTTATATCACTGGTTTTTAAAATCAGGAGAGAGAAAGATTTAACAGATTAAAGGACTTCACATCTGTCTTTGAAAATTATAGTATGCTGTGTGGAATTCAAGGGAATGTCCTCTCAGGTTTAAAAATAGTCATTATAACTGGTTTCCAGACAGGAAATCATCCTCATTTCATCCTCTCTTTCTTATCTAGGAGGCATGCACTTTTACTGCTCAGACCTGCCCTAATTCTAAGATTCTGTGTTTCTTTTCATGTGCTAGCTAAAAAAGAGAATCTGACCTCCCTGACTCCTGGTTGGTTTCTTCCTCTGTAGAACTAAGATAGTCTTGTCTATCTCCAAGTTGAACTGCAGTTAGATAATAGATCTGAAAGGACTTAGAAGCTCAGTTCAATGTAGCTTTTATTGACAAGGGTGCTTTTACATGAAGGAAAACAAGTACTTTACAGGGTATAAAAAGCTGTACATAAGGGTGTGGAGGACAACATGTACTTCAAATGCTTAGTTGGGTTTCATCCTTGTCACAGCATTGTTTTAAAGCTCTTGGTTCTGCCTGTTAAAGGAAGTTTTCCTGACAATCTTCTGTGTGTCAATCAAGGAGTCACACCCATCCAGTTTTACAGAACAAGGCTTCTAATTGATTGTCAGTGAGTCAGTGTCACACCCATCCTTATCTCTGGCAATTTTCTGGCTCAAACATTCAAGACAGGGCAAAGCTTGTCTCATGTAAGTGGATGGGTTGAGCAAGTTGAGCAAAGGATATGGAAGTGCTTAGCACAGAACTGGACACTGAAGATATGATAAAGTCATAAACCGACCAACTATTTTCTTAACAGCTTAAAAGAGGCTGAAGAAAATGCCAGGCGAGAAAGTGAAACCAGAATTCGACGAAGTGTTGAAAAGGTAAATTTCTCATCAACACAGTTTGGTTCTTGTGGACATAAATATTAACAATTTATACTTGAACCTTTAAGGTAATTCAGTAATGTCATTGTTCTTCATTATTACATTGAACTTTTCTCCTTAACTTTAAAGTTCCCCAAGTTGAATTCCTAGTACAATATTCCTAGTATAATATTCCTAAGTATATTAATCACTAGATTCAAAGTTAAAATAGCATTTCCCACCTAAAGCTCAAAATACTCTGCTTGCTTAAAAAAGAGAATATAAGACAAAGTTTATGCAAATTAAATTCTGCTTAGTTTCCACCAGACTTCTCTTTGACTTAGTGTAAATTACTTTTGCTTTGAATAAATTAGTTAAAAAAGCAACATAATATAAATTTGACAGGAATAACTTGAAAATAATTCCAGAATCTTTTAAACAGTATATCCACTGGTATATTTTATGTATATTCCCACTGATGCAAATTAGTTATTCATTTTTCCATTATGGTTATTATGTCCAGAGAGGCGTGCATTTATAAAGGTCATACTTCTGATTAAACAAAAACCTCAAACAATTATTGATATTGTTGTTTTTAAAATGACCTTAAAATTAACGTTTTTCAAATTATTCGATGATTTAGTTTTTCAATCTAGTATAAAAAATTATTCCTTTCGTTAATTGAATACGCATTGTAGATAACACAGCCTGGATTTCTTAAATCACCAAGGTTATTAAACCCTACTTTCAATGAAAGTGATAGCAGCTACTTTGGTAATGAGTAGTCTTTTGTTGAAAAGTCAGAACACCTGAGTTTTAGTCCTACTCTGGGTGTGTGAAACTGAGCAACTCATATCTTCTGTCCAGGTCTCAATAAGGAGGCTGGGTAAATGATCTCAATTTTACCCTCCTGTTGGATTCTGATTCTGTGTCCTGCACCCTTTTGTGCTAATAAAAGGATACTATTTTTGTGGATTGTAGGGCATATGTTTTCCTAAGGGGAGACACAGGTGCAATTTTTGGTAGTTAAGAGCTGAACTTCCACTTCATAATGCCATTCAGTGAAACAAATGTCCCATGCTAAATAGGGCATTCAGAATTTAAATTAAGAAACACAGAGCATTCACAATTATCCATAATGTGTTCAACACTCACTGAGATTTGAAAAGCAATTTTGTTGTGGTGGTTGTTAAATTTCAGTATAGCACTTCGGGTCATCTTGTGATATTCAACATTGTATTACTTCATAAACAGGGAGTTTCTTTTCCCTTGTCTTTCATCATGCCTCAGCTACTTTTCCGTCTTTCTGTCTGTGGCTGGGGTCATTGTTTCGGTGGGGTCATTGGACATGATTATGTTGAACAGGACTGCATTATTGTGATGGCTCAATATTTGCCCCATAATTAACCTGTCAGTGGGTTGATCACACAGCATTTCTTTAGAATCTCCTTGGAGGAATCACAACTTATAAACTGAAATTATCATTGTTTCTTTTATGGGAACCATTGAGCATCAATTTTATTACCACACTGTGATTATCAGGTGACTGTCTTCTGCATCTGTATTCCTAGATTGTTACAACCAGAAAGTTTGGAACACACCCGTTACTCCTCTAAAGACAAATATCTCCTTATTAGATTCTCTTTTAAAGTGTCCTAATGAAGTGTGAGTTATATATTTTTTAAAATCAGAGAATACTAGATCTAGAAAAGGTCCTAAAGAGCAGCTATTCTGAAAACCTCCTTTGTGTTGGTAGTGAGACTGAAGTCTCAAAGGTGATGTGACTTTGCTATGGTCTCCCAGTGAGTTGGAGCCACAGTTTAATTTCCCCTGTGACTCCAAACCACACTCTTTTTTAAAATAAATTTTTTAATTGAAGTATAATTGATATGCAATATCACATTAGCTTCAGGGGTACATCATAGTGGTTTGATATATTACACATTTCAAAACGGTCACCATGATAAGTCTAGATACCATTTGTCACCATACAAAGTTCTTATAATTGACTATATTCCCTTTGCTGTACATTACATCTCCATGACTTATTTATTTTATAACGGGAAGTCCGTACCTCTTAATCCCCTTCACATATTTCCCCCACCCCACCCCACTCCCCTCCCCACTGGC